>OMNV01016084.1:4116-84737 GCA_900303265.1 Brotula barbata | reverse complement strand
CCCCCCCCCCCGCCTCCTGCAGGGCTGACAGTGGAGGCCGGAGCCTTAGAGGTTGAAGGGTCGAATGGGTCTTTCTCAGTTTCCCGGTGTAGTTGTTACTGAACTCATCCCTCCTCGCTGGGATGTGGGGAACGCACTTTTTCTTACTCGCTTCAAAGGAATACATGACCAACTATAAGTCATTTAAGGTGAGTCTACCTTAAATGGCTTATGTGATCAAAAAAGGATTATAAACTAAACGAAAGGAGCATGGCAAAACAGCGTTCATGCATAAAGAATTATATTTACGCCTCTTTAGTAACTGATGTGATTGTTCATGGACGTGAGAATCCAAGACTAAGACAATCGCTTCTGAACAAACCAGAGGATGTATCGTGTATCATCACCAATGGACCATTACAGCACAACCTGCTGTACTTCTGGAGCTTTTGTGCCTCCCATAAATCTAATGATAAGATGGTGTTTGTATCAATGATGTGAACTGTACCAGTAACAATGATAATAAGAGGACCCCTCACAGTGCTGATATTAATCATTTACTGTATTACTCTGACAAAAACAATACCAGTGACATCAATGATGATAACAGGGTTTTGGGCTCCTCGTATCTGGAGGAATCTTTCAATTTTTTATTTGTTTATTTGCGTATTTTCCATGTTATATTTTTAGATCTATTTGTTTATGCACAACTCCTCACCTCCCCTGTTTTTCTCGTTCAACTGTATGCCTTTTCATATTCTTTCTTTTCCATAATTCAATGGTTCAGTAAGTTATCATCAAAGAACAGTACAAAAATGTTTATAAAGATATTAAAATCTATATCTTCTTATGTCTACCAGTGCAGTTTTAGTCTGTTTTTTCCTCATTAGTCCATGCTTTGTAGGTTAAGGATGCACTGGGGAAGGTAAAGATGTTCTTTCCCTTTTTCTTGTGCCTCTAATTTTCTTAAGCTTGTTGAAAGCACGTTTATTCTGTCAGTAACTTTATTTTTTCCAGCCATGTTCACTCTTCAACCTTCACAGTTTCTCACTCTTCATCTGACACTGCTAGTTACAAAAACAGACTTATATTCTCCACCTACATAACTCAGACTTATATAAACTATGCAATGTCAAAATAATTTGAGAACTTTAGTTGCAGAAAGGAAATCCAAAACTATAGAAAATACAGAAGGAATCCAAAGATTACACACAGAGTGCAGCATGATACTGCAGATCAATATATCATTTAAAAGCACTGAGGATATTAATCAAAGTGTCACATGGAATCTGTAGATAATCCGGTCTATTATTATTATTAATGGATCTTTAGAACATAAATCCTATTTCCTCTTCCCTACATTCCTCTCACGGTGATAGAAATTGATCCACATGCAAGTGTTCAATTTAGCTTTCCCCCCCCTTTCTGTTAAATGAAAAATGGGCAAAGGAGGAATGGTTACATGCATGGATGAGGATGCTGTGTAATTATATTTAAATTGATAAACAGTTCTGACATCTGGTGCTCCACTCTCACGGCAACCTCTTGCCAACAGCTCAGTTTGAACACCCACCACACAAACACTCCTTCTCTGTGCCTCCTTCTAAATTTGCTGTTTGTGATCCTTTTATTTAAAGCTGCAATTATTGTTTTGATCCACTAGGAGGCAAAAATGTGTTATCAGTTTACCAACATGTTAACAGCAAACATTTATCTACTAAAAAGATCCGATTGCCTATAGTAATGTAATCCACTTACTGTCATTTTGTGATTTGATGCAATTCTTGATAAATTTATGTCCAATGTTGAGTATGTGAAGGGATCGTAGCAGAGTGTGAAACTGGGATGCTTTTTCAAAAATTGAATAGAATGTGGAGTAAATTCTCCAAACAAGGTGCTCTGAAACAGACTATCAACACTTCTACTGTTCTGATTCAGCTCAAGGTCCAGCAGCATGGGCTATAAACTGATCTGATTTATGCTTTGAAAATACTCACAAAGATGGTAGCAGTAGTGAGCGAGTGAGGCCAAAAACAAGTAATTAAGGTTGATAAATGTTGGAGTGCGAGAGGAGCAGAGCAGTATTCAGGATAAGGCATTGAAGCTTTGGTCTCCAACAAATCCAGAGCTTGTTAGAGTGTTTACTTTGTCTCATTTCATGCTGGACAGATCTACAGAGAACTTGTCCTAGATTGTGTTTTGAAATGGCTGTCTGTGCCTGTTAAATCAGGTGTCGGCAAGGATTAATGAGCTAAAATGCAAAACACTCTGAATCTGCACAGTTTAGTGATCATTCTCTGCAGATTTCTCAATATGAGTGACCCTCGCACATTACACGGCCATTTGATTCACAGTCGACATAAAAAATAAAAAAACACTCTCTCATCTCATCTAGATCTGATTTACAAAATGTACATTAATTCATTCTTAATGTGAAAATTATTTAGCTTTAACACCACTAATTACTTCAGCATATAGGATTCAGTCACAGCTATGCCTACAGAGTCATCAAAGTGTGATTTCAACTGATTGTCTTCATGTAGGGATGGACTAAATAAGATATTAAATGATAAACAGGAGAAATATGAGGCACTCTTGCACCCATATGGAACTAATTGCGAGAGCTGATGGGCTGTGGATACTGTAATAAGCTTGTTTACATGCACACAAATTCATCATTAGAATATTGAAAAATGAAACATGCACTTGCTAATAGGGTGCATTTCATAAATGTGAGGAAAACATATTTATGTTTACTGTGTGTCATCGAGAAATAGAGAAAAAAAACTGAGAATTTACTCTACCCCTCACAGACAGCCTGACCATATGCATTTGTTTACTTCTGTAACCAGGTTAAAACTACAAAAAATATACACACAAATCCTTGTATTTTGTATTTTACACTCAGTCTGGATGCACACAAAGTATCCATGTCATTTTTTGTGTAAATCAGCCATAGTTTTTAATTATAATCAGTTACAGAATATCTTTATATAACGTATGTATTTGATGTATTGAGGGTGGCACAGTGTCTTGGAATTCTTAGATTACACCATTGCATCCTAACAAGAATGCCCAGGATTCTAATCCAACTGGGCCACAGTCCTACAAACAAACACTAGCAGCCAGGTGGAGGTGAGCTGGAAGATCTAAATTTGTATCCGTGTGTAGTCTGATTCTTGCCCAATGACTGTGACACTAAACAAGACAGGAAGGATGAGAGAAGATGGACGGATGGATGGATTGATGGGTCATATACTGAAGGAATATGTTTAAGTAATGCTGCCTTACACTGAATTTTTAAGTAAATATAAACTATTAAAGTGAAAATCAATGCTTCAAATTCTACAGACCCATTTGGGATGAAATATAAAATCACATATCAACAGTGATATCAATTTAGATCATCGATTCATATTATAGATTCATTCAAATAATCTTTACCAAAATAAATTACAGAGCTCTGTAAACCAATCCACAATCAGAGACAATATCCAATCAACAAACTTTATGACAATACAAGAGAAACTTGAAAAATAGCAAATTGCTGTGATTATTTCCAGCTTTACCTTGTTGTTGCAGAGTTCTACATAGAATTACTAGATTTTTTTTCCATCTTAACTTTGAGATAAATTGGTATCTCACTTAGATACTCTCATCTGACTTGACCCATTTATTTGGAAAGCACTTCAAAGGCAGGAGCCTGGTTGTAATTGTCTCCGTGCCGTGGAAACGAGGAGATCCTCTGTGTAAAACAGGCAGGACGCGAATGTTTTTCGTCAGAAGCCTGAGCCAAAATACTGGCGCATTATTAAACGATGGAATGAGAAAGAATAAGATGTAAAATATGAAATGTGGAATCATTAAGAAAGCGAGAGGAGCAGAGCGAGACGGGTGTGGGAGGTTACAGTACATCAGTAGATGAGCAGTTAGAGGGAGGTGGAATGGCTTGGAACCATGGGGAGGAAATTACATACAAAGTGAACAAGGCCAGACATGAGACATCAGAGAAGTAAAAAAGGGTTGACGGCCACAGAAAAGAGACAAAAAGAAAAGTTGAGAAATAAACTTATTTAAAAGAGGTGTGTCCCACTTGACAACATGAAGGCGCGCGAATCTCATGCCTATAAATAAACATACAAGCATATACAAATACATGACACCCCAAAGCCGTTATTACACGTCATCCCAACCCACTAAGGGCCTCCAAAAATAGCATGCAGCATGTGCGATTTCACATCACTTATTCATGCAGGAGAGAGGAAGTTTGTTGACTCTTCATGAGGCGCATTAGGATTGAGGATGCAGAAATACCCCCAAAATAAAGAGTACGATTATCTCTGCCAATTTCTCAGCGTACGATATACTTATACTTGTCACTGTTGTGTGGCCTTAATTAAAACAAAACAATTAGAAAATTGAAAAGGAGATGAAGAAAGTGGGTGAGCTGGGAAGGAAGACGGCACGCTGGGGGGGACATGTTAATTAACGGGAGGAACACCGCAACACTTAAACCTCGTATGGCTTTTTTTTATTCTGTCTCCCTCTCAGAGTCCCTCTCTCCCCACTCAATCACAAAACTAATATCACCCCTTTCACCATAAACATCCCCTTATTCCTGTGCTTTTATTTTGTCTATTTATTTAGCTCCTATTCCCCTAAGAGCAGCAGTGTTCTCCGATTCTCCACGCCGACCAGTCTGCATACTAAACTGAGAGGTGTGCAGCAGCCCAAGGCCACATCACCACCTGTGTGGATTAGAGGCTTGTTAGCCCTCTGTTGTTTGACCTCCAGTCAGACAGAATGTGCAGAAAAATTACTGAGTCAGCATGGTGTGTTTTTCAATAACGATGCATCTAGGTTAAATGATGCTTAACTTTCCAGTGGGGGTGGGGGTTGGTTTTAGTACAGCCATGCAGGAACTTTTAAAGCAGTACTTTATCCCCATTGAGCACCTGTTCTTAAAACACTTTGAACTTACATTCTGACCAATGCAATCAGATACACACACGTGATTAACTGAGGCCTGACAAACTGAGACGTTATCAGTTTATAAACACAGCGCATTTATCCCCTCAATTCATCACAAAGTTGGTGCAACTCGTGAAAAATCTTCAATTCGTCTTTGGACTTTTAATTGGCTGCAAAAAGGAGGTTATGTTTTCACCCAAATCTATGGGTTTGTTTGTATGAGCCGATTTTAATGAAACCTGGTGGAAGATGGGCCATGGCCAAGAGAGAAAACATTACATTTGATGTGGATCCAGATCCTAGGATGGCGTATTAGGGCCATCTTTTTTTATTTCATTTCTCTAAGAACGGAAATGTTTCAGTAGTAGCGAGCCTTATGTTCTGTGGGAAATTATGTGTTATTCTAGCATTGACAGAGATTCTTTGATATCTACGCTGATTAAAAAAAATGGAGAAAAAAAATCTTGACATTGAATAAAACTCAACTACACAGCTTGTCACAAGTTCAAAGTTTGCATCAGCCTGTCTTAAAATGTGTGCAGAATCATTGTAAGACTGAGGCCTGAGATCACAGGAGGTCAAAATGAAATGGAGATATATCTTCAAAAGGATCCATTATAAAGATAAAAGAGACCAAAACCAAATCTCGGCTTTTGCATAAAAGCCACAAAATTCCCTTTGTCCTCATTTGGAGGTAAGGAATACGCATTTAAGCTGTGGCATTACAGAAAGCCGTGCAGATGAATCAAGGTTGTTGCTTTAGCGTTATCCTTTAGGTGCTATCATCTTGTGTATAAATGTATAATTGGATAATAATTCCAGAATAGAAAACGTTCATTAATCGACCAAAAAAAATGCTTCAAAGGCAAAACTTTAAATACTTTTCAGGTGAGGGATTCCTTCACCAAGACCTGAGAGCCCTCTAATTATAGCTCCATCTCTCAATGATAAAATGTAACAATAAAAAGAGATAACAAAAATCATTACCAGCTTGCTCCCTGACCTTGATAACCTACCTCTCCACCCACTAAAACGTTAGCTTTACTACTTTCTTAGGAGTGAATGTTCTGGTTTTAATCACATTTATAGCTCCCTAAGGGAAAAATTCATATTTTTCATTATTCTGAATACATGGCCCTTTTCCACTACAAGGCTGAATCATACCAAGGTGAACAAAGTGATAGCCCGTTTCGTTTTCTATCACACTCAAAGCCGACCCAAGCCGAGTTGAAGTGAGCTGAATCCTCACTGAGGCATGCTTTGATCCCAAAAGACATGGATGGGTTCTATTTCTTATCATTGTATTCTAAATACATATTTCAAATGCTGCTGGTGCAAACCATGCAACAGGTGCTTGATGTGTATCTGTACCGGCCACGCCCCCCGCCACCTGTTCAAAGATGTCAGCCATAGGTGATAGCACACCTGATTAGTGCAGTAAACAGTGTTGGTACTAATCCACGAAGGGCCACAGCATATCAACTCGACGAGCATAGAAAATTGTCAGATTGCCTTTGTACTCAGATTTCTCCCATGAAATCAGATTACTTTTGTATCCATATATTTTGTACTCACGTTACCTTACTGCAGTCGTTACTAAAGTTATCGGATTACATTTGCTGTTCTCAAATTACTGAAAAATCAGACTTGTGTTCACAAACTGTATCCAAATGTGTCATTTAATCTGCATTACTGTGGGAAAATATTCACGCGACTTTAAAACACTGAATAAACATGAAAGTAGTGCTAGAAACTCACAAAACTCTTCTCACCAATCCATTTTGTTTACTGAATCAGCATCATATGGTAGTTTTATATTTCTATTTGTATTTCCTACTTCCCAGCAATTCTACATGTGACCCCTGTCTAAAAGCATTTCAATCCACCAGATGTGGATCCTATTATCTGCACCAAACACACTTCAGGAGGATGTATGCCTGAAGTGTGATTCTCTAGCATTTCTTGAAGTTACACTAGATTCCCTGAAATTCAATATAAATTTTGGTGATGTGTCTGCGAAGGTTTTGTGGAAAGAGTCATATCATGGTATCACGCTTTATTAAAAATCTTCAAAATGCAAGAGTGTTGGATTAACCTGTACAACCTCTACCGTAATGATAGCAGCAACTGTCAGTAAGTTGTTGTTGTATAAAACAGCTACTAATACAGAATATTAGAACTAATGCAGTCTTATGTAACAACACCACTAACTAGGGCCACAAGAATTACAAGTGAATTGAATCAACATCTCTCTGACCCAACATCAACTAAAGGTGAACATTGTCAGCTTCACAAAGGCAAGGCTTTTATATTGAATTGTACATGCGTATCCAAAAAATCGGCCGCTCAGTATGGAATAGTGTGGCGTCTGCTCAGTATTAGAGGCATGATGTAAATGTGCATAGCAATTAGTATCATGTTATTCATATTTACTTTAATTTCAACGGAGCAAAGCATTTGCCTGCCATTTTCAAAAGACACTTTAAAATGCCAGCGCCTATTAAATATAAATTTTACAAATTATAGTTGCCCATCTTAGGAAAGAAAATAACATTTTAATTAGATTTATGTTCTTTTTCATGGTACATTTCGGGACTGCCTCAACCGAATGTATCCCCCTTTAAATATGTATGATACTGATCTATTCAAATCTGTTTTACCACTGGGTACAAAGAGAATAAAATATGCTGATGTTCCAGTGATTTTGTCTCTCACCTTGAGGCTGGGCAGTGACAAAGCCTCACAAACCCTCTTAATCCTCCTTGCCGGTCTGAGTGCACAGAAATTACATGGACCAGTCAGAACACTCCACTGTGCTTTAACACACACTGTTTGATATGCAAAGAGTCACTGCCAGTTGAAGCTGATGGGTCTAATCACAGGGCCGGCAGTGTGGAATTATCATGTCACACTCTGCACGCTGGCAACTCTCCCAAAACCAATACTTTGAAGCATGCTGATTATACACTGCAATTAAATAGTTTAATACCCAAGAAGCGTTTGTTTCTTTATGTCTTTGTCTTTAGAACAATTTGAAAGCCAAGAAAAAAGTAAGTGGGAAAAAAATATCCTGGATCCTGATTTTTTTTTTTTTTTTCAGCACTAAAATTGAATGGGTTCTCCCCTGAACCATGTCCAACGCGCCAACCAAGTTTCACAGCACAAGCAAACAGACAGACAAATCAACCGGAGTCAGAAAGGAAGATAACACCTGGCATACCTGAATACTGAGTCTCATTTTCTAAATATTAACAGGGGCGTGAACATCTCCCCTTCAAAAGCTGTTTGTACTTGTGTCTTCCTAAATTACGCCATTGGTTTTACCACTCTATCAAAAGCAGAACTGTGTTCTCTCACATCCACATGCTCCCACTCAGTGTGAAGCTGCAGGGCCTCTGATGTTGAGCTCAAACTTTCCTCACCCCCTCGCTTGATGCTTCTGCCCTGCAGCACCAACTTCACTCGGAAAAACACACCCACACTGACACTGGGTGCCTCACATTACAGTCACACTCACAAACACTCAGTTAAAAGCACAGACTTTACATGTGATGCTGATTTTCCCTTTTGAATGTCAGACACACACGCACACAAACGCACACACACACACAGGAATGCACACGAATGTATCACTATGCCTGCCTACAGCAGCCAAGTAGGTTTGTCACACCAAAACACAGTCAGAGTCCAAACTGTAAATCCAACAGGAAAAAATAAACCCACAAACCCTACTACGTACAGTGACTGTGCCCCAATTCCAACACACTGCATAAACATGTCGATTTGAATGGTGTAATTGTCAATTAATGCTAAATTCCCGCGATAATGTCCAAAACTGGACCATTAATAAGGAGCCCTGTGAAACGTAGCAACGTAGCAACGTAGCTATACTCTGCGCTCACATCATATAATAGTGTTACTTACCAAATACGGGAGTCTTCTCTTTAAAACGACGAATGGTTATCCGTTTTAGGAATAAATTAGTTCACTGAAGAAACAACATCTTCACTGATGTTTCGTGACTTGGTTAACTCCACACGTCCGTTCGTACAATGTGTATTAAAATAGGGCTAATTCGTTTACAATTAGCAAGTTTCACTTAGCTACGCCGCTTATTAAAACAGGAAGTGGCTTTTTGGGAATGCAGTTCTAGCACCAGAACCAGGCCACCAATTTGGTAGACTAACTCCTCATGATAGAACTACATTTCCCCTAAACACTGATTCAATCAATCAATCAATCATATCAGAACCAGCCAACATGATAGGTCAGAGCGTTGCACATTCAGATGAAATATCAATTAAAAACCTTAATAATTATTATTATTTTAAATCATTAAATACCTTGATACAGTTTCTTAAAAATCATTAAATACTGTCTGGAGTGTGCATGTTATGTAAATCTCAATTAATCCACAACAACTGGTCTTGTTATCTCCAAGATACACTCCAGCAGGTAAAATATGTTTTTCCAGTTATTCTGGAAGTAACAACAGATTAATAAGAGCTTTGTTTCAAAGACAGATCACTACATTACCATATGTGTTTTCATTTTGGAATCGTTCTGTAGATGATATAGTATGGAAGAAGACCTGGCTTCCACCAAATCAATATTTAAACATCAACAAAGACAAGGAAATTTTTTTAAACTCATTCATAAATTTTATCCAGCCAAGGACTACGTTAAAAAAAGGAAGACATTGCTGCAGTTTGAAATGAAATGAATGTCCAGAATCAGTTGTGCATTTGTTTTGGCAATGCCCCATTGTGCAGAATATCTAGCAAAATATAAGTATTTTTATTGCTGAGATATTGTTTTATGGTTTTATATAGTTTTGTTTTGGAAGAGTGTAGTGTTTGGTCTCATGGAAGATGGTGCACTGAAGGATGTTTAAAAGTACACATGATCAAACAAATTATTATAATGACAATATTCCATGTCCATAAATACTTAACTTCTCTGAAACAAAAAGAAATTGAAACAGTAACAGTGTTTAATAAGTTAAACATTTGTATATGGATTTTATTTTATTGTTTATTTATCTACCCCCACAGCTTTGAAAATAAAAAGTATTTTTGTTTGTCATTGTTTTGTTTTTATTTTAGCAGCAGTTTCATTCAAAAGGGACATTTTAAAGGAGGCATTTTGGAAATATTTGATTTCTAACCACAGTCAAAATCAGTGCACTTCAATGCACACAAAGTCAAACTGAAACTAATCTTATTGAATCATTCGAGGGAGATCAACGCTCCTTCTTAGTGCTTAAAATTTGCTGACCAAATTACTAATTTTTGTCTCATTGTCACTTTTTGGTCCAGCAATTCCATTATGCTGCAGCTATTTTACTTCGGTTTGTTATCTATGTAGAGATTCTCACCGAGAACAAAAGGTGATTAAGTATCCCTGATTGTGTGATGTCAAACATTGAGTGAGCATAGCTAAAGCAAGACGTTGCATCCAAGCGAAAGCAGTTCTTGTCAGCTACTTTCTATAGAAAAACATACTGAAACAAAACGACATTACCGGTCTGTGATTGAATAAATGACTGCTGTTTTACATTTGCACAATTACGCTTTTTGGAAAGGCGTCACTTTGCTCACACTCAAACATTTGTCGCTTTTGCCGCATTAGTGGACAGATCTGCATTGATTTTGTAAGTGCATCGGGCCCTGCTTTAATTGGATATGTGCATTTGCAGTCCTCCAAGCTAATTGAACAAAGCTGTGGCAGCTCCACACACACCGCTGGGACCAGCATGGTATGATTTCTGTTTCTGTTCCACCAGCAATTGTAACTTTACACAGAATCCAAGTCAGTGGTAGAAAAACAGCACTGTTTCATAAAGATATCTGTGATATGCCGACACTGTAAAGTATGTGTTTTGGTCGATATGTGATGCGTGAAGACAGAAAAAAACGCCTGTTTGTTAGAGCAAGAGGCTGCAACAAGTGACAGAGAGCCCATGGACACAGCAGGATTCTGCATTCTGTTTTTATCTGCACCGATATTGACTTATTGACAAATTATTAAATGGCTATGAAAACACCTTTTTTCCCCATTTTTGTAGTGTGGACTTATTCTCATGAGAAACTTGCTGCAGATATCGTCCAAAAATTCGATTCCAGTGTCAACATGTGTGCCCTTGACCTCAGTATGATTCTTTGCAAATGTGTTTGGATTTGTTCCTTCTTGAATACAAAAAAGCCTCTATTCAAAAGAAAAGCACAGCTCCTGATGTCTCAAATATTGGATGTTGTGCTCACCAGATTTTAGAAAATGGACTTCATGGGCTATGCAGAAAGATATACAGTATTTTAAATAGAAAAAAAATACCAGCTTTTAAATAAATGTTGTTGTTTTTTTTGAATACTGTATGATGTACTGATGCTGTCACTGATGAGACTACTTAGATTTCTGCAAACAGTAGCACAGAATATTTTGCTGCTGCAAGGAACTGAAGCTTTTAGGTTCCATACCGAAATACCTCCAGAGTCCAACTGTTCGCCAATAATTTAATATCTCAAATGTAATTACAGTAACCATCAAATGATTATGTGATCCAGCTTTCCTGGATTAATCAGGATTCAAACATGAGGTTTTCTTTGCCAGGTGTCTGTATTTACACTGCCGCTTTTCTGTGCACAACCAACAGCTGGCCAGCACAGATGTGCAAAGGAGTACTTTGAGCTCCCTGATGTCCATTTAGGCAACGAGCAGAGTTAGATGATGGGTACGCCACTACCATTCCAACCGTCTATCATAATATTCTTGTTTTCATAAGACTGTGGTTCTCAAACTTTCTGAACAAAGTGTCACTTCTTAGCAGGACAAGACATCCATGCACCACCTCACCACCCACTCTTCCAATGAAAAATAGTAGAAAAACATCATAAGTGAATATATTTATAAGTACAAAAAGTGTATACGAAGACAATTTTTATGATGACAGTCAGGGGAAATTTGCCTGGACTCAAACATGATGTTTTTTGGGGGGTTTTTCTTTTAATAATTCTGAAGCTTGGCCAAAAAAGGTTGTCGCTATGCTATCAACAGCAATCAGGAAATGGGATTTAGAAATTCAGTTCAAACAGGAGGACAGTGCACATTGTGCGTGTCATAAAAACCAAAGTTGTAAAAAGAGTGCGGGTGAGTGACAGCTATGATAAATGGAAAGATGGACAGAAAAAAGATAAAGAGAGAGTGGAAAATGACAAAATGATAGATTTTTTTTCCATTTTAATTGAGGGAAAACAAATGTTTTTTTTCAGTTAAAACATCCATAGAGGTAAAAATAAAAATGTTAAAATGAAGCAACGGTGTCCCTCGGCGTGTCCCCGACGGTTTGAGCTGGAGATGTGAGCTCCCACATTACAGCTCCACCATGGTGACAGCACACAGTGAGGCAGCGCTAAGAGTGCCACTCTGTCACAGGGGACTGTTACTCGTGTCAGCGCGCCAGTCTCCTCTTTGCTAAAAATAAGATGTTAAACTCTTGGAAAAGCTGCCTCCCATCGCACTTTGTTTACTAAGTCCTCTCAACGGAGAGACTAAAAGATTCCATCTATCCCATCAAGCACGCTGAAACTTTTTTCTCTTCACAAATACTGGAAAAGGGAACTGTCAAAATCAAAAAAAGCTCCGTGACACATTCAAGGAAATTATAGCCTCTGTAGAGCTGCACATCAGACAGCACAGAGGGTGGTGTGCAGAAGCTACTGTATATCTTTGAGATCTTCAAAAATAAAACACTACACAAAGGCAAGTTTCTGATCAAAGATGTAATTCATAAAACCAAACTGAAATGTGCACAGATGTTACTGTGCAACAGGCAGTGTGTTTAGAGGCAGACTGCAGAACAATTTAGGAGTCCTTATAGCTTCACTTATGGTACAATGGACCTACTAGTTTGTAAAAGTCATAGATATTGTGCAACTGCAGTTAATGCATATTTTCGTTCTATAGTGGATTACAAAAGACATGGCCGAGAAGTCAGCCGTTTGGCAGCAGGCTTCACAGAAACACTCATCCTCAGTACACACAGGTTTTAGTGCTAGTCTGATTATCATCTAATGTTAAGTTTCTTTCAGATCAGTCTCCATCAGATGGGCATCAGAGACATGTTTCGGGGGGGGGGCGGTGTTTCATAGAGCAGTAATGATTTCCCAAATTTTCTACCTCAAATGAGGATTTCATTCTCAAATTTATTTTGTTTAATTATATTTTATCAATTACAACAACTGTATAGCTTTAAGTTGACAGTTCATCAATAGATATGTGGAGAACTTTAAACACCCAAATTTACCAAATGAGCTGTGATGTTTCCTTTTAGCCAATGATGAACAATTTCCCGTCAAGGCCAAAGGAAAAAGGTACCAATCCAACTTCCATCACGTCCAAACGTTACACAGGATTTTGTTTCGAAGAGACTCGGTGAGAGATATTAGACACAGTTTGAGTGTTCTGCTATCTCCAAAGAACCATTTTAGATCAACAGTATAAAAAAAAATCAACTTCTTCAACTGTAAGAGGTAAAAGCACTTTCTGGTCCTTTACAGTTAGAGATAAACTTAGCTATCAGTCTCCCAAACAAGTTTCATCCCTGTCACCCATCTCTTCATAAGGAATACTTAAACAACTGTGCAGAAATGGAGCCCAGCGCTCTGCTCATCCATCCCCTTTCTTAAATGTCTCTATAGCACCATCACATGCAGTGAATTAAATTCAACCTTGTCAGATCAAACAGGCTTATTTTGCATCTCTCTCACATGTAACAACCCCCCACAAGGACACAAGGAAGAGAAGTGATGCTTGTAATTCATGGTGAGAAGAAAGCTGGCATTTTCAGACAAGCGTCAGCCCTGCGACGCACACACACACACACACACGCTGTGCTCTCAATTATGACCATGCGCAGCAAGTGTCTTTGATCTGACGTCATGCTACACAGCTCTGCATTTACAGCGCAACACCCATATCTGCACACACACCCACATATGTAAAAATACACAAAAATACAATGTTCACACACACGTTCAGATGATTTCAGTGCTGAAAGTTGTAAAAAAAATAAAAAATTAAGATTAAATTAAACTAACGAATTTTCATCCAACAATTTGGTGTCAGAGCTCTATTATTCATAACATCAGTAAGAATTAAAATAATTGTTATTATTATCATTATAAAATAAGATACATTTAAAATACACAGAATAAAATAAGGTTAAAAGATAGCATACAGACTGGATAAAAGACTGAAATAAAAGACGGAGTATTTCTAATGCAGAAAACCATTTAAAAACAGCATTAATAGAGTAGACATACAGTAGAGCATTAGTGTGAGCACGTGCTAAGAATGGGCCAAAGTAAAGTAAAGAGATACGTTCCATGTATTCTTTTAATAGTGTTTATCGAGCTGCCTTCCCTGATGTCTATAGGTTGTGTGTTCCATAGCTTTGGGGCATAATTGACAAAGGCTGCACCCCCAATTTTCTTTCTGCTTTTGCTGGGATCCTCCAGTAAAGCAGCAGTGTAGGCAGACAGTCAGGAAGGGAGTTAGCAATGTAGCTCAGCCCCAGCCCATTAATGGCTGTGTATGTTAGGAGAAGGACTTTAAAGTCAATTGTAAACATTAGAGGAAGCCAGAGCAGAGCAGCTTAGACTGGACTAACGTGCTCGCCTCTCTTGGTTCCAGTTCATAGCCGAGCTGCAGAGGTTTGGATGAGCTGAAGTCTCAGTGTATTTTTTTTCGGGAGGCCAGTAAAAAGTACATCACAGTAATCGAGTTGGCTCGAAATGAAGGAATCATTTTTTTCTGCATCTTTTTATAAATGGCTTTCTGTTGCTATGTTTCCAAGGTGGAAAAATTATGTTTTTGTCACCTTGTTAATGTGGGACTTCAATCTTCACCTTCATTTTGAATCTAAAGTTTGAAATATTTGAAGAATTATTCCATGGATGGTAAATGGACTGCATTTATAGAGCGCTTTTATCCAAAGCGCTGTACAATGTTTGCCTCTCATTCACCCATTCATACATTCATTCACACACCGACTGCCAAGGTAACCATGCAAGGCAAGCAAGGCCTACTTGCTAGTATGAAGTAATTCAGGTTTAGGGTCTTGCTCAGGGACCTTGGACATGGACGGGTGGGCGGATCGAACCGGCAACCTTTTGATCACCAGGCGACCACCCTCCCACCAAAGCCACGCCACCCACATTTTATTTCACACTTGTGAGCAGTACTGTTTGCGCTGATAAAATTTGAAAAGATATGATTTTTATCTTCTTAAATGCTAAGGTGACCACCAATGAAGCTGTCTTTTTAAAGTTTTATTTTCTGGTTGTCTAGTGAAAAGACCAAACTTTCCAATGATACCAAATATATCAGAATGCATTCTAGCGTTACACCTAACACATCCAGAATACAGAGAATTTAAATGTCACACCCTGAGACAAGTAAGGGCTGCTGTAATGGATTTTAAGATTTCTTAGAATATAAATGTAGAAAAAGGTACGACTTTTCTACAGTATGAGCTGCTAATGTGAAAATGCCAATTAAATATATCAAAAATTCTTTAAATGCCAGTGTTAACGTCTGACTGTTTTGCATTCATTATTAGAAATGTCATATTTCCAACTTTCTATATCGTATTCATGTGAATAAACCTGTATTGGTTCCACCATAATAATCTCTAGCAGAGTTGATGTCCAATAAATGAAGATTCCACACAAGAATAAGGTCATTTGAAGTACAAATATAGAATAAAAAAATAAGAAAAAGTATAAGGGATTAAATTTTTTTTGCAATGTTGTCATATTGAAGATCTTGTACATCCTTTAAGAGGCCCATCCCCAAAATTTAGCCATTCCACTGTCAGTCCCATGCATAGAAAGACACACACACTTACTGCACATGGACGCATTAAGACACACAATGGCAACCACTCTCAGACAGGATGTAAACACTGAACAAAGTCCAGACATCAGAACCTGATCAGAACTTACATTTTCCACTTTGGCACTCCCTTTGTTGTGATTTATGGTTTTGTTTTGTTTTGAGTGTGTGTGTGTGTGTGTGTGTGTGTGGTGTGGGTGTGTGTGTGTCTGACTTGAGGTGACCAGACCACAGATCTGCCGGATCATCCGAAGTACAGTGCAGCGTACTGCATTTTAAATGTGAATAGTGGAGTGGAAACAGTCAAGGCCATTTCTAATAAAGGTTATTTCTAGAACTCAGAGGAATATAAATGATGGCAGGAGCAAAATGAAAATCTTATGAATTCTTAATTGTTGTACATAATGATTCATCTGTTATCTTGACAAGGCTGGCAGATGAGATCAGTGAGCACAGAGTTTTAATAAGACTATGATTGCTTAAACTGTTTCTGCCAAAAAAAAAAAAAAAAGTTTGGGTAAGCTGTGAGAACAAAATGATGTAAGTCATAATCAAACAAGGGCAGCAGCAGCAATCTTTTTCTTCTCGGCTTTTATTGTTTAATTTGCAAATTAAATGGCATAGCATATTTAAGAAGTAAACAGAAACAGCAGAATGCACTAGAGGGCAAACACAACAGAATATTTTTTGAGGACATCAATTTATGATTTACCAAAACTGGAATCGTTTGTTTGTTGTTGTTTTTCACGGGAGTTTATCGCTGCCAAGTCAGAAAAGAAAAGCAGATCAGTATCAAGTAATAACGTGAAAAGTTTATTCTTAGAACAGGATGTTTTTCACGTTATAACAATATATTTTCACGTTGTTATAAGCTACAAACTAAAAACCTTGTAACAAAATACCATTTATCTTCTTATAATGTGAAGTTTCATGTTATAATGTGAAACTTTTCACATTATAACAATATAAATGGAATATGGTTACAACGTGAAACGTTTCCCATTATAATGTGATAACTTATATTGTATTAATGTGAAAAGTTTATACCATTTATCACGTTATAAAATGAAACGTTTCATGTAATAACAATATACTATTTATGCTGTTAAAACGTGAAAATTGTCACGTTATAACAATATACGTTATATTGTGAAACATTTAACAAGATAAGTAGTATATTGTTATAACGTGTTAAGTTTGTATCTGGTAATAACGTGAAAATATATTGTTATAACGTGAAAATATATTGTTATAAAGTGAAAATATATTGTTATAAAGTGAAAATATATTGTAATAACGGGAAAAAACTTTTTAGAATAATCTGTTCACATTATTACATGACACCACTTTCTTTTTCTTTTTCTGACGTGGCAGCAATATGCTTCTGTAGTTTTTTTAGAAGGTAGTAAATGAAAGTCAGTCCTCCACTATTTTAACCCTATTAACATGACAGACCTTCCACCCAGAGGAGAGAGGTTTTCCATCTACCAGTCATATCCACACCTCTGCTTAAAGTTGCACGAGATGCACAACATGTCTCAACCGAGGCACCACTTCTAATCTGGCCACTTTCGAAATGGCTGGACGGTGCCGAAAACACAAACAGGCTTCAGCAGGGCAGAGAACAAAAGTTGTCTTGTGGCCACGAGCTATAGTCTGTGATGGAATATCCCAATTATTCCTCCTCTCGCAGAATTTGCCACAGTATGTAAATACTGACTGAAGTGCTCTCTCGAATTCCCACAGTAATGAAGTGAAATTCCCCTATTCGCCTCACGGGTATTTGAGAGGAACACCATCAACATGATGACAGCGGCAGACTTCAGAGGCACCAACCTCTCCTCTACCTATTTCATGGACTCTTGACATAAGAAAAACAAGGATTAACATTGTTCTCCGAGCAAGAGGGAATCAAACTGAAAATAAATACAACAAAAAGTACAGAAACACTCTTCAAAGTTGATGACAGTCGTGACGGAAAACAAAGCATTTGATATTTTTCCGTGGGAAGTGAAAGCCTGCTGCTCGTCATTTGAGCCCATTTGTTGTTGTGTCAGCGAATGCTTACTTTGTGCTGGTGGCTGTGACTGCTGTGCAATGCATAAGTGCATCTAAATGCTGGCAAAGGATTTCGTTTCAGGGTATTCAAATTCCACCGGCGCAAAAGCTTGGCCGCAGCCATTGCCACAAGATTCCTTGGGTTCATTTATGGAAGAACTGGCATTAAAATGTGCAGTAAAGCCTCAGCTGGAATCTGCTTAAGCTCAATCTCAAACACTAGCAATGAACCAATAGGTCGTCACGGCTGTGAGGAGTATCAGTTAGACCAAATGCTAACTGTTTTGCTGCATTTACATGATTGGCTTGACAACAGGAATCATGCATTACAGCATTGAAACAGGCAATCCAACAGATAATCCATCAGATAATCCATCAGCTCAGTGTACAGTATGTACAGCTGCATACTGCCACACATCACAAACCCCACTCAAGAACGCCATAAAGTAATCAACAGCCGCAAGAATTGACTGGGTAAATTTGGCAGAGCTTTTCAAATCCTTTGCATAAAATATTTGGATTAATAAGGAATCATTGACTACAATAACACAGATGCAGCCAAAGCAACTCCGGTGATCAGTGGCCGTCTTGAAACAGCTCGGTGCCTGGGTGCCAAATGATCAGCAGAGCTCATCGGGGTCACAGTGTGTGAGCACAGTCATAACGAGAGTTTGCCTTGTCTTTATAATTGAAAAGAGAGGCCAGAGAGAGAGAGAGAGAGAGAGAGAGAGAGGTGAGGAGGAATGTCGCCCTGCCAGTGCCAAAGGATTTTTTTCTGAGTGTGTTTGCGGGCCAAGGGGTGACATGATGGGATCAACTTGAGTGTCACGAGCGCTTTCGAACGGACCCATGACATTCAAGTGTGTTCACACATGCTTCAGTGCGCTGGTTACTTCACATTTTTTAGACTAACCTGGTTTCACACGTGTCACGTAAACAGGAAACCTGCCTTCAGCAACCGGGTTAAGGAGCTCCAATTTGTTGAGGTTCATAAGAGCGTGGGTTTCTTTTGGCTGCTACTCTTATTGCTGGGGCAGTGCACTGTAACGGCAGAGCGCACGAGCTTCTGTGGAAAGTCTATTTTTGGCCCTTACCACTTGAACAAGTGACCTACATGTACTTTTAAATAATGTGCTAGTCAGTTAGAAATGCAGAGGGAAAACAGGCAGAGGAAAAATTAATATAGTTTCAAATTTTCTTCAACTGTCAAAAGGCCAATCAGACCCACGGACTTGGCTGAGGTAGCAGCACATATACAGACCAGAGTTACTGGTGTTGGTACCACCCACCGACAATGCCAAAGAGCCAGAGACGCTCAACTTTACCAACCACAGTCGCTACCATCACAAGTAATGAGAAATAAAAGAATCAGTGATGCTCTTTGTGAGGCAAAAAAGTCACTCAGTACAACTACGTCACTGAGCGCAGCAGCGAAAGTTCTACCAGATTGAACTTTGGGCTCATTTCTTTGACGTACTTGGCGCAAATAGTCGTTGCACGAGGCACGCCGTACACATGAACGTGTTTCAGAGCAACGCGCACCTCTGTGAAAGGGCCCTTGATGTGAAACGAAATAGAAACACAAACAAATCTTAACAAATAAACATTTTGAAAAGATTGAGATTTTGTGGTGGCACCAAATTTATTTGTTAGACATAAAATAATACTTTGCTACATATTTTGGGTACAGCATATTTTGGAAACAGAATTTAGTATTTTATTTTGATACATTGACAACAGGGGTATTTTGTTTCAGAATATATTTCCATGTATTCTTGCCAATCCCTGTCTTTATACTACGTGTACTTTTATTTTGCAGGGCCCCTGCAATTGAAGATGTAATATTCACAATCTGCCTTCACGTCCCCGCACTCAAGGGTGATCGGTCTAAGATGTATTCAGACGCTTAATACACCTTAACCTTGCCACCCTATTCCCCCTTAGTCCGCAGACGAGTGAAAATCCATTTCAGGACAATCTTTTTATCCAAATCGTTGACTTGGGGTTGGACGAGTTGTCACTCCGATGCTGTGCTGTACGTTTTCACGTTGTCTGCCATCTATCTCACTTCAATTGTCTGGAGCTTGATGTTATCTAGGATACAAGTAAACACACGCACACATAAAACCCAAACAGACAGTTAGTTACAGTATGTCGGCACAGAGCCCTGCCATATTGGTGTTTCAAGGTAAATTTATCCCACGTGTTGATTTTAATTACATTCCACCTTGAAAACTGCTTGCTTTTCATTACCTGTAAACTCTCACTTTACAGCTCCACTGCACACGAGATCCTCATTCCTAGAATCAACATTCATGGCAAACCGGAGGAAAAATGATTTAATCATGTCGCCACATGTTGACATTTGTTTGTTGGAAACGCATTACCATAGTGAGTACTTAATATATTTGCTTTTCACTCTCATTGGCTTGGCAGCGCGAGGTGAAAGCTTCGACTTTATCTCCTTTTTTCTGATACTTTAACTGGCAGATGGAGCGACGGAGCCGTAGATAAAAAAGTGTCCTTAGACAAATTTAATATTTGTGCGAAGGGTGTTGTTTTATCTCATTTAGACCATCACTGCAGCATTCCTTCCTGAATAACGTTGGTTTTTATCAATTGCAATTTAAAAGTAAAAGGAACCTGGCAGTGTTTCACAGAAATAATAACCTTTGACTGTAGATTATTAAATGTTTCGGAGAAAGGGACAGATCTGAAATTCATTTCAGGGTACAGTAGAAAATCTTTGAATATTCTGGCTATCAGCAAAGAAGCACGGAGGGGAGGATTGACATCTTCTGGTAATGAAAAATAATGCACGGCAAAGACTTAGAACACCAGGGAACAAGATAATTATCTTGTGGCCTCAAATCACTGACACGTACGATACGGTACAGGGCGGGAACGGGATCCAGGCTGCACCTGATTCCGGTGCAAATTTTCTGCTGCTTTTCCTATCTTTTAATGAAATCAATGAGCTCCTTTGGCTCAGAAATTGTATAACAAACAAGCGCTTGCTCTTTGGTCTTGCATTTAAGGTGGCATAGGCTAGTGATTCAAAGTCCTTCCTTAAACAGCCTGCCTGCACTGTTAGGACCTGAAAATAATACATAAAAACCACAAACACCAAATCTTTCACCACTGTGCTCTACAGTGCAGTCAGATAGCAAGGAGTTTGTTTTCATTTTTTTTTTTTTCCCACGGCACTCTGCCGATCCTAATATGGCAAAATTACCCTTTGTGAGTATTCTCTATTGTGAGCATTAACAAAATGCCGTTTGTGAGTGTTTTCAAAGTTTACACACACACACAGAGTGTTGTTCTAAAAATAATATCAGCAACGCTTGTCAGTTTTTTTATTTTGAAAATCTGTGCTTTTTTCATCTGATTGTTTGTGCTGTGTTCTCAGTGGTAGATGTGTTGCTTTTCTTGTCATAAATCTTTAGTTTAGGACTTTATAAGACCAGCTGAGGGTATTGAGGATGGCTGGAGACACCAGCAAGCCATTTGTCTTTATACTCAGTGTGAACTCCAGTCTTAAGACTTAAGCAGTTGTTGTTGATTCCTGAACTAACAGGCATGAAAGAGGGGATTTAGATGTTGACTGAACCGTTTCTCCACATGGTTTTGAAGCCTATGAGTCAGGCATGGTATCACACCGTCCCACCACCTTGCTTTCCACTGGAAAGCTTCCAGCACAACTCCAAGTCAAAGAAATGGGGATGAAATGTGACATTTTCCATGTGCTTGTTTACTTGTTTCCCGTGTGGCTCAATAGTGCAGCTGCTGATGGGATAAACGTCCGCAATTTTGTCGCCACCAACAGACCATTAATTTCTCCCCTGCAGGTTTGTCACCACAAACAACTTAAACAGCGGCAAACACACAGGTCACTGCTTGGCCAAATCAAGGCTTCAATTAGGCAAAAACAATGAGTGCAAGTTCAGGCTCCCACAGCCTTGAGGAGTGTTTGCCACCCACCCAGCAGTGTTATCTCTCCGACTACAGACATGTATGCATTGCCAGGAGCCACTCAGAATACACACATTTGGCATCGGAAGGCCTCCTTTAATTATAGCTCTTCAGAGTAATTCTGCACATTACCTTTTCGCTCATTAATGAAATATGTTACAAAGCATCCCTCGGCTTTTCCGTCTACCCTTAGTTTGTTGATTTAATTAGGCAAAAATGAGAGACAATGGTTTGTGAGTAATGATGTGAGATGATGTCTGCAGGGTTTGAATAAATTTGGGTTGTTGGCAGAGGAAAAGCTGAAGCACCTTGACAGCTGGTTGATGCGTCTGCAGCTCAGGGCGCCTTAGGGGGCAGGGTGACCACCTCGGGATCAGAGGATTGCCAGATCAATGCCTGGTCAAAGGTTCCTGAGCAAGACCCTGACCCTAAGCTGCTCCCATCAAGCAAGTGGGCCTGACGTGGTTACCTCGGCTGTCAGTGAGTGAATGGGTACTCTTGAGGCTGACATTGTAAAGTCGGGCAAATTGGCAGCTCCAATATTCTATGGCCAGGGATGATCTGATGATCTACCAGGGGACATGCAATATAGACAAGCATCCAAACAATCTGTACATTGATGTGCATTTTTAAAACTGACGTTGATGCATGGACATTTTTTTTTTTAATGCTGTTTTAATTCATGTATACATAGCAAAAGCTGCTTGTCATCTGTTGAGGCCCTCACAAGTCAGTTTCTACCTTCCGAGTAATAGTATGTTTTAATAGAAACATTTAAATGAGTGATTAGCAGAAGACTTTGTTTGGAAATAGCAAATATTTGCAGGAAAGTCAATTTTCTCCCCTCATTCTGTAGCGCTGTACTTTTCCTTTTCCGCTGCATTCACATGAACGACTAAAGAGCTTCTCTAGATTCAGCGTCGTCTTCAAGGCTCTGTAAAAAGATGTCAAAATATCATCTCCAGCAGAACTTGTGTAAAGCTGCCTGTGTGGGCGCTCTGTCAGCTCCAGAGACAGTGCAGTCATTCTCCTCAACTTCCACTGTTTTCATCTCGCTCCAGAAATGGGAGAAAGCTGCAGTGGCAGGAAGTAAATAAGCCAATTGCTCCTCACTTTGGTAGGGGAAACTCAAAGTGTGCTGTAAATAGAGTACTGTGGAGACGCAGGAAAAATTACGCTGTCATCAGAGAATCAAGACTGCCGCAATGCTGAGGCGTAGCAGAGCTCGAGCCTTTAGCTCCCCTCGCTCCCGCATCACCCAGGAGAGAGCGACTCTTTCCCAGGCCCGGCCTACTTGAAATGGAGATACAATTTATATCCTGCAGAGAAACGGCGCGGCGAGGTAATTTTGTTTTCACAACAAAATCTTGGCATGTAATTCAACAAACGTGTTTGGATGCGCAAGTTCTTCTTCGACACCTATTGTACTGAGCAGAGAGTGCACAGGCAGACGCTGAAGACATTTGATAGAAAGAGGAACCGCAGGATAACAATGGAAATTTCAAATAAATGCTAAAAGTGAATTTCCACACTGAGGAATGTTATACATTTACAAGCAGAGTGGGTGCAGTACGAAAGGAAAGCACAGAAATACAAGACCCAGGTCACACAGTTGAGGACTGAAAGGAGCTCCATCAGCACCACAGGCGGGCAGGAGGACGGAGGAAGAACAGCAACACAAGTGATTATCCAGAGTTGACAACGAAAGATCTGGGGCCTCAATGTACAAAGGTGGACCAGCAAGTTGGGGGAAGAATTGGTCAAGTGTTGCACTTAAAAAAACCAAAACCTCCACTAAATACATTAAGATGCATTACGTCAATCACGCGGGCCTTCAGTGTTCGTTGTCTAGTGTGTCCACAACATACGTCTCCCTTCATTTTTGCAAATTACGTTATCAAATCACCACAAGATCCGGCTCAAGCAAACGATGTGAGGGCTTCTCAAAACATTTGCAACCAGAAATTGGACCAGACGCAGGTCAGCGCAAACCCAACTAATGATGTCCGCTCCCAGCCAACTCGCAGAAACAGGCGTGCATCCGGAGGAAAAACACGGGACATACATCTGACATACTGTAATGTTGGAGGATGGGCTTTGACAGACTGGAACCACGGCTCTTTACACAGTCTGATCACTCGTTATCCTGACACTTCAATGAACCCTGAGATGATACCACTCGTCAGTATTTACTGATGAGCAGCCCTTATTCAAAGCGATTGGTCATCCAATTAAAGCAAACCTAGACCGAGGTCATGTGCACCTGCACATACAGAATGAAGAGCAGCCCATCTCAAAGGATCCAGTGTCAGTTCCTTTGTCAGATTTACAAAAGAGCAACATGAAACTTCAAAGTTATTGTGAAATTGGGAACCATACTAGGAATAGTAATGTCAGTAACGTGCTGTACCTTTGATGTTTCTTTTTTTTTTTTTTTTCCTTTACAGTGTAATGAGTGTCAGAGAAAATTCACCCAGCACCATTCCAAATGCCCCTGTGGTGCTTATTCTGCTCCTTGATAACTGACAGCAACAGAACGAAAACCTTCTCAAAACATATAGAAATCAAAGAATGCGAGACAAATACCGATACAAATACTTGGGCAGTACATGTACCTGTGGTATAGGGGGTATACCACTACTCATAGGACAAGTTAGGAAATGGCCCAGTTTCTCTTAGGTGAATTCCGTTTAAGATTAACAGCACACATTAATGTCCAAGGTAATACGCTCAAGCCGTGACTACAGCCCTGACATTGAAAAGCAAGTGAGAAAACGGATGGATGGATGTGAAGTTAAGTTTTTATCTTTGACCGTTTCTGCTTCATATTTCATTTTGCTGACCGCCGTCATTTAATTTGTATTTTGAAACAGAAAGAAAGCCACCACAAAAAGGTTAGAAAATGCAGCACAAAATATTTTTTCTGAATAGTGCCAGAGACCTAGAACTCTACAAAACAGCCTTGAGATAACGGTTACAGAAATGAAACAAAAGCAGGCAGAATTCAAACAAATGAATAGACGAATTACAGACAGAAATCCATTGTGATTACTGAATGTATGTAACCACAGTCAGCTCAACTGTAGTGACTACAATGTGTACTCTCAAATAGTTACTGCATTTACCAAGGACCAGTACAAGGAGACTCCATCTTCAGTGTGATATTTCCTTGGAATAGTTGGGAGACGAGAACAAAACGCAAAAAAATGATAACGTCGTCGCCATGACCCGTTTTGACAAAGAATAACACTGACACCGGAGAAAATAATACGAACTCACTACGAGGCCGTATAATCTACTGCTTGAAGAGAGCAAACAGAACTCTAGATCCAATTAAAGTGGAAACAGGATAGCAGCCCGAGACACATTTGTATCTACAGATTCAATCTGCACTGCTTCTCAGAAGCAACAATGGATTATTACTTTATTTGATTGCAACAATTATTGCAACAATCACCTTTACACCTGCCAGACATTTGACTGTCAGTGCAATTTTCCAGCCTCATTTACAGACACAGCACAGATTCCGCCAGAAACACTTTTCCTCTCTCCTGCCAGCATAGCTCTTGGCTACGCCAGACAGAAAATAAGAAATGCTGCATCCAAATGACCAGTGTTTGGTCAACAGGTCCCTGGACTCAACTTGGCTGCTGCACGCTCATCTTTCAGCACTCATACACACATAACTAAATACAAATACACTCCCATTGGCCCCGCAACGGAGGAAGGCTCATGAATCTTGAAAAAGTACACAAACACCGCTTACTCCCATTCATTACAGGAGCACTCTAAGGGGCATTCTCCTGTCTTTCTTTCCATGGTGTCGAGGTCAAGGGCTTTTTTTGTGTTCAGGTCCATGGAGTCTCTGCTGACTGGAGTCCATAGAGCCAAAGGAGCTCCACAACGGAACAACAAGAATACTGGGCAAGGCTGTGGCTAAGCTTGGCTGCCTATCAACAAAATCATTTGCTAACATACTCCCTGAATACTTTATCAATGTCCAAGGGGTTAACCGGCTTTGATTTAGATACTAGACAGATATTATTTTTGGTCTTATTCATTTGTGGAATGTAAATTCAGCTCGATTTTGCATTTCTTAACCTGACTGCTTTATTCCCAAAAAGACTGTGCTTACGTCACAAAGACTCCTTCACCCCATGGGAAGTTATGCTCATGTTATTATTCAAGTGCTGTATTTACTGTGTGCAGTTCTTTGCATAGTTTTTAGGAATATGGTAATTGTGTCCCACTTTGCACATAAGCAAAGTTGTTTCATAAAAATGCTTATGCTGTTCTCACCATACAGTCTACTTACTTAATCTAGCAAAATTGATCGCTTTTGCAACTGAATCCTAACGTCTACAAAGTGCAGTAGAGCCTGATGATAGATGTCCACTGTTATGACTATCAGATGTTGAAAAACTTGGGACACTGCCCTGAAAACTGCACATGTAAAGTGCACGCAGTGGAAATAAAGATAAACAGGTTTGTGAATGGGAGTCAACAAGCGTTATAATGTGCCCTGAAGTGCTCGGTCTGATGGGTAATTGCATTTCAAATAAAACGGAGTTCATTCAGTTAGATGTGTAAACATAGAAATAAAATTTTCAAACAAGATAGAAATGACAAACTTGAAAGAAACAAGCACAAACCAAAGTAGAAACAACAAGTTCAACAATATGCATCTGCTGATGCAGCAGGTATGAAGCTCACCTGTTAAAAATGAATTTTACAGCATGACCATTTTACGGTCTTAAATCAGGTTGATTTTTTTTTTTTACCCTTTAGTACTCGTGTTCAGTGGTCACAAACTAATAAAAGCATTTTCTAAACATCATTTGCATGTAAAACAATTTGAATGCATAGTGAACTGTCACAATGAAATGTGATCAGTCCTATATTCAGCTATATGGTCAGTCAAGTGACAGTAAACTGAAATGGGTCCATGACAGAATTTAAGAAACTAGATGCTCATGTTGTTAAATCTATTTGAGCACAACATGTAAATTAACCAATTAAGAGAAAATGACATTGCTGCATTACGTGTACTCTGGAATCTGCTCTCAGCCTCTGCTCTGACTGACTGGGTGCTCAATAGCCACACGATTATAAATTACTGAAGAAATTAATGGCAAGCAAAATAAACATAGAGGTTACTTTATTTTTCATTACTTTTGGTTGCAATTGCTCATTTTAAATAATAAATTAGTTCTCCCTTTCAGTCACATTAACTGTTGACATGTGATCCGGTCGCATAGTTTGACCCACAGTCTCTTTCGTCAAAACTTCTCTGTAGAGGTAAACCAATAATTCAGTCATCCAAGAAATTAGAATCTACACTGCAATCTTTCATTTCAACTCTGCCAAAACAGCATCTGTGGAATTTCATTCAGACAGGCTCATCTGCTGCTGTAATAAAACAGCAAGAGCAAAGTAATCCCGACTAAGAAATGTAATTCAGTCTAGTTAGTAGGCCAATATCATTCTAACAAGTGCAAAATCAATTAGAAATGCATTACTATCTCCCTTTAAACTCATCAAAATTAGAAGGCAGATGTGATTGATGTCAAGCTGAGCTATACTTGAGCCTTTCCCCACCTATAAATTAGTTCATGGCCAGACGTAAATACGGAGAGAAAATGGAACAGGAGACAAGACTACCCAGAGAAAGAGATGGACCTGCACAAGTACAAGCCTCTTCCTCAGCACTGTTTTGTGCATCACTGAATAAAATGTTCCACTTCAGCCAAGAGCAGAGCTTCCAAGTCCCATCTATGGCTGCTGTGCCGCTGACATGCCAGAGAGAAATGAGTTGAGGTATTCATAAAAAGCACAGCTCACCTTTGGCACTACTCGTCGCATCATCTTACTTTCTGTGTTACAAAAAGGGCTATAGCTGGATGTATAGGAAGGTAGAGGAAGTCACGGGGAAAGTATATCAATAGTTAAAATAAGCTGACAGTGATACAGCATACAGGGAAGCGATTGTGACAAACTCAATCGATATCTTCAAGCAACGTAAAAGACATAAAACTTTCCTTTCCTTACCATTTTAGCAGACAGCTTTAATCCATCTCAGCACACTACCGGCAACAGCCGCAGTGTTCAGCAGAAATGAGATGGTTATCAGAAGAAAAATGGAAGTCGCAGTCTCACTGATGTTCTGCTGTAATACATGAAAGCCAAGTTTGCAGAGAAATCTGTTGCACATCAGAGCCAGGCCTGGGGAGAAAGAGAGCAGTGGGCTGATCCCCAAATAAATCCTGTCAGACTGAAAAATAATAAGAGCATGGTCTTCATATTCAGCACAGGTCAGGATCTCGTACGGTGAGAGATGGCAAAACAGATAAAATGATATTTGACTACAACTGGCTTTATTCTTACAGTCCATCACTAAAGGGCAGGAATAGAGAGCAGTTACAGGTATTTAAAATACAGAAATCAAATTTTACTCACTTAAATTGAGTGCAGTACATTTCCCATTAAGTCTGCTATGTGAATGTATGTGCTTATGTTTACAAGTGTGCGAGTAGCTGAAAAGGAAGAGCAGTGGAGTAGAATAAATTGTCTTATCAGGAATGTGCAGGTCCGGCCCAGCCGTTTTGACTGTGTCAGAGGGTGAAAGGAGCGCTCGTCTTTCTGTGCTGGTCCTCAGCTTAAAGTACGCTACACAAACACACGGCCACGGTGCATATGGAATAACTGTCTTGCTTAACACACACACTGATGATTTATTTTCTGGCTTACTGAGCCTTCACACAAAAACAGAAAAGTTGTGCCTTTCCTAGACAAAAAGCCGTTTCAGGGTCTATCGTTTTACCATAATTTTCACAAAGAAACGGTCAATGTTGGAAACTCAGGATTAACTGCCTGTTCACACGGAGGAAACAAATAACTGCTTTGTTGGCAAGAATGAAGAATATCAAGAAAATGCCTGGTAAAGGCAGCAGGTTTCTATTGGACAGCCAGCTTCCTGATATTCATGATCAACCTCTTGCTGAGCTCCTTGTGGTCAACGGGCTTCACGTCCATCACTGTAGCCTTGATCCTGGATTCATCCTAACAAAGGAAAAGAAGACACAGCCCGGTTATCGGCATGATTCACTGCTCTCAGACCGTTCATCTGATACATCCTGTGGTTCTGCTACAACACATGCATCAGCTTCAATGCCCAGGAACATCTACTGTTTTGTCTTAACATCATTTAGCTACGGTGGAACCCCTGGGCAGGAAATCAACCCTACCTCAAAACCGCCAGGCCCTCAAAACAGATTAGCTGTCATGATGAGATATGAGGTTTAAGTATAAAAAAAAAGTGTCATTTCCTCCCTCCATGATAAATTGGGGTTAATGCGACACATTTAAGCTGGAATCTGAACAGAGCTGACGTTCCAAGTGATGATTCACAAAAAAGCAAGTTGCTGAAAGCCACAGCCACCTCCACAGCTGTCTAGACAGCGGAAGGTCATTTATGCCAGGACCATCACTCTTTGTGTTTAAACAGAGGTTATACTCACTTTGTCTCCATTAATCCTTTGCTACTGAAGTGTGTGAAACCTAAATCATATTCCTGCGGTGCCCGCACTTTTAACAAGAGCCTCGTTTATGTACTCGTCTTAACCCTCACTGAATAAAATCCACCAGCAGCTCTTCTGGAAGACTTAAGTAGGCTTTTGAATTAAAAGAATCTTTGCTGAAAACCTTAACAGTTTTTTTCACATATTCTGATGCAACCTGGTTTTCTTTGGAGGATGTACATCAGGTAGATAGTATATTCTGCTGCAATTTGAAGTCATTTAAAGAAATGTTTGATTTTTCATTTATAATATGTGTTCTTACATGAGTAGAATTTTAGAGATTCACCATCTATCCATCAATGAGAGATATCAATTGGCTTTGATTGGCTTGGAGTTTTTTTACTTGATAAATTGATTATCTGTGGTTAGTTTGAATATATACACGTGAGCACAAGAGAAACAAACGCCAAATCTTCATCTGACAATTTTTCCCTCATCTGCATTGCTTAAGGCAAAAGATACAAACGATTTCATACAGTAAAAAGCAGGGCTGGTCAACTGGAGACATCCTCACACACCTGCTTCTCCTGAGTGACTGAACAAAGCTTGTTTAAAACTTTCCTTTACTTTCCTCGCCTCTTTTTGCCCCTAAACACAACACTCAACTCCACTGGCTCCCAACACTAACAGGACCCCAAACGCAGATATTGTTCATTCAAACTGTCAAGCAAGAGCCTGATTTAGATCTGGAGCAGCAGTAAGGACAATCTATCTTTGTATGCAAAGATGGATTGCATCCAAAAATGGCACCCACAGTCCTGAGGGGCCAGTGTGGGACACCACTAGATCGCTTCATTCTCCAAAGACAGTTTTCTGAAGCTGAAATGCAGAGTTCATCATTCAAGTGGTATAGATAATGGATGGATGGATGATTCAAGCAGTCGTGGTCACAGTCATTTACTATGCATATCCAACAAACTCTGATGTTTGTAAGCTGGGCTTGTGATTGTTGAAATTGAGATCTTGTGGTTTTTGGTGTTTAAACTGAAGATTTAGGACTTTCAAAAGGGTCAAAACCTGTATGGATATAATTTATAAAATTTCTGATCCTCTTGCGAGCGTCATATTTCATTGTGTTAAGATACAGTTCTATGGCATTTTGAAAGCTGCAACAAAATAACCAAAATGCCAACACTTGACACACTCCAAGTAGCTTTTGAGCATATGGTGCAATTTTCATAGCGTCTGGTTAAGTAGATTAAATGGGAAAATTTTGGGGCTCAAAATTGATACTAAGCCTCAAAACAGACCTCTGAACATTTTTGTAATGATTTTTAACTTTTGGAATTGGAATTATGATTGGATTTGAGCCACTGAATCCTTATATTTACAGAATCCAATTCACAAATTAGCATAGCTCCAGAAATGGAGTGATGCGCTGCACACCTACAATAGCATAAATCACGATATATATGTAGTAATGATATAATATGTAGCTGCAACTGACTGAACACATACTGTATATGCTTGTGTACAGAATCAGCGATGGCTTCCTTCCAGATATTAAGTACGGGTAACATAAGCTTAAGTACTCTCATAGCTGAACTGGAAGGGCTCATGTTTTACTTGTCATATATCCTCAGCATACAGGAGCTGTTCTGTCCTACAACGTTATGCACACGACGTGACAGCAGCACACAAAGGTTGGCATGTAGTATTGGGAAGGAAATAAATTAAAGTGAACGAGGGGTTACAGGTGTCTCTGTTGGAGAAATATGGGCTTTGGAGACAGCAGCCAGTGGAGCCTTGTGGCAGCGCCATTAGCGGTTGAGCTGAATGTGACGGGCACAGTGGCCTCTTCTGTGTGCTGAAGGCAGATGAAGCCTCTGGCTCGGCTCCAGACTTCCTGCTCAGAGTCCCAACCCAATCAATTCTTTTATGCCCTTCCCTCAAAACAAACCTATCTGTGTGGCCGAAAGGAAATGCGACTACAACTAATCTGTGTGTGCGCATCCTTCACAAAGCCAGTGAAAACGAGCAGCACTGTAGAGCAAACACTTTGTGTTTTTTTTGAGATTTTCAATCAAAACGAAAGTAGATTAGATTTGTTAATGAATAGTAAAATCAGAGGAAAAACACAGCCAGCTGAATGTAATGAACCAGTCGATGTCCAGTATGTGCCATGCATATGAAATCTTAAATAAGTGATAGTAATTCACATTTCCATTTTTACAATCATCCCAGAAATCATGCTACAAAGCATTTTATCTGAGCAATCAGGATACACATTCAACTTACGTTATAAGTTTCTAGCTTCACTCTGTTGCGGAAGACAAAACTGTTGAAGTTGGCTTGTTGGAAGATATCATTGAAGGCAGTTTCATTCTACAAAGAATAAAATTGGAGTTTGTCAATTTCAACACAAAAGTTGTCAAGTTTCATTATGGTGGCTGATCAAAGAAGAAGAGCACTGTATTCATTTTGGCAGAGGTACATCTACAGGTGTACATCTACGTAACACAGCCTGAGGTTTGCCTGCTGCCCTTGCCGTTTTTTAAGGCCTGTAATTAAGTCAGGATTGAGAGCCTCACCGAGTCTCTGAGCTGTCCAAGGTAAGCTGCATTCTGGCCCAGAATGGCTTCTGCAGACTCCTGGAAACACGTTACCCACTGGTTGTCCGCATGATCTGCAATGTTGGCCTGACAAAAACAGCATAAGCCAAGAATGTATCGAAGAAAAAGTCTAATGCAGATCACATTTTTCATTTTGTATAGCAGTGTCTGGATGTGTTGTTTGCAATAAACAATGGGGGCGAGGGAAACAAAAACATTTCCACTTACCATATATTCTGTTGGTTAGCAAGACAAACCATCATTGATACATATGTTGATATCAGAGTCACAGCTTATGTTGCAGCTTGTATAGAATAGCAATATGCCAAGTGAAGCGTGGCACAAAACATAGCCTGCTTCTATAAAAATTTGTGACTGCAATTGCTCTCTTGCTGACTAAGTGACTTTTGGCATTTAATGTTGTTATCCTGAAATGATGTTTTTGCTTTCGGACAAGCTGAGAAAATGGTCCTGGATTTGTGTTCCCCCTGCAGTCTGTAAAATGACTGATATAACAGTATGGAAAGCTTCAGCAATTAACTCCACATAATGCTGATGTGAAGCGTAAAACAATCTAAAAATAGCTGTTTAGCAGCAAGTGCAGAATTCGCTTTAAATGTGACTACAAAGAGCAGATGAGCACAGCGCTGAATCACTGGGAATGGGCCATAAGGGAAAAGTGGTTGGAGTCCCAGAAGAAAGAAAAATGAGCAAGGACACAGAAGGAGGGTAATGAGAAGCACTACATAAGTCACCACAGGAATGACGCGAATAGGCTCGACTGAAGCTTCTCACACAGAATGTAATCCAATGTTAAATGTTTGCTTGTGTGGAAATGTGCACAAGTGTTTTAGACCATGCTGTGGAGATACTTACAGAGAGAATGAGGCGGTACTTGAAGTTGGGAAACTCTTTGTCACACTTTTCACAGCGGAACATGCCATTATTTTGGTCCACCACCTTTTTATTGCAGTCTTGGCTGGGGCAGGCTTGGTAAAGGCAGTTTTCTTTGCGCAAGTGCACAATGGTCGCAACGCAGGAAAAATAGTCAGCCTAAAAACAAAATCAGAAGTAAATAGATAAGTATTAAATCATGTTAGCGTTAAAGTGTACCATCAGATGCATTCCTTCTGTTGAAGTGTTTCAACTTAGAATTTTTCTCCAGGGCCCGTGGCCAGTGCAGCGAAGAGACAAGAAGAATTTTGAGTTTTCGTACTGAAATGGTGTATTTTTAGACCCATTTAGAGGTGGAATTTCGGGGAAAATATAGATCAGAAAGGAAGCAGCATATCCAATTAAAGTCAAAAAGAAATCATCCCAGCCACACCAGTGTTTCATCACCAACTGAAGAGCTTTTTAAAGATAAATACAATGTTATAGGTACAACCAAGCTAGACTTCAATAACAATATACAGTATTTTACAATCAACAATATATTCCACCTACCTCTATGATAATAGATGTGGTTTTGAAGGATTAAAACATTAATGCAAATAATTTGGTAACAGTAAAATAAACTTTCACAAAATCTCCTTTTTTGTATTCTAACCATAAGCATGTGAATGCATCAACATGGTGTAATCTTGATCTCTCAACTGTAAATAGGAGCATCAAGGATCCCATGAAGGCAACATGTGAACATGTCTGCCGAAGTTGGAATTTTTCCAGTGCTAGTCCCTCAACTACTGTTAACACACCATGGCCAGCCAGCGTGAAAATCCCAGGCACTTCAGCTACCATATTTCCGTAATTAAAGAACATTTTCTAACAAATTATGGTCCAGTGGGGTCCCTTGTCAGCCCGGTGGCCCACAGGGCCGACCCACTGGTACGAGAAACACTGTTGTGTTAACATCTTCGAGCTTTGCACACAAGTTTTGATTTTATTAAGGAATTAAACAGCATGGAATAAAGAACAGCATTTAGTCAGCATGAGAACAGTCAAAAATCTGGATTTGTACAGCAGATGTAACACTTATATTCCTAACTGCAATAGGTGGGACAAAACTGAGAGAGCTGCTATTTTAGCAGTGAAGTTCAGAAGCATACAAAAAAAACCTTTAAGAAACAAAAGAAAGGCAGCATAGAAAACAGCTGGACAACTGACTTGAATACCAGAGTCTGACATGTTTGAGCAGTGAAATTGGTAATTACCTCTCCCTCCACATGTTGCCACATGTTTTGTGTTTGTATGAGAAAGGAATTCAACCCCAATTAACTTCCAAAACAGGACAATTGATATTCCATGTCACTCCGAACAAAATGAAAAGCCCTTGAGTGTGGTAAATGACAGCAGCAAATAAGAGAAAATTACCGTGTTCCGGCACACTGAGCCAGTGGCTCAGCTTTTATTGATTGTTTTGATTTACCAACAAGGCCAGACATCAACCTCTACAGCTTTTCCAGCAGATGCCTAATTAATCAAGAAGATCACTTCTTCAAGTACTGTGCAGCTGACCAAGATGTCCACAGTTGAAGGAGGACAGAAAAATGTGTTTCTCCACTTCTGTCATTAGCCTTTTACAAACGTAGTGTCAAGCCAACGTGAGGAGGGTGACCACTGGCCAACAGAGGGCAAAGAACGACGCGGAAACTAGAGATTGTGGCACACAGACATTTTGACAAGGACGATTAATTGTGGCAGTTTGGTGGGGAGGGGTGGGTTTCGGAGGCACAACCTCATGCTCTTGTTTCTGAGATGGGTTGAAAACATTGTCAGTTCAGCTCCTGTGAGTGCAAGCCTGCGTCAGACTATGTTGAGGTGGAGCAAGAGGTTTGATAGTGAAGGGTCAAAGTTTTCAGGGAGCTAACGCCGGGAAAAAGCCGACAGGAGGATAATGTAACAATCAGGATTTGATGTCTGGTATTTAAAAAGGCAAGCGATGAATGAATCTGGTTAAACGCTACCGTTTGCTTTGAGAGGACAAAATAGTTTTAATGGCTGAACAAAAAGGCCTAAGGAGGAGGAAAACATTTTAACTGAATGTTTTTTATTACAGTAAAACCTCAAGTAGCTTTCTGGTATTTGAGAAAAGGTCATTCAAAAGGTATTTTCCCAAAACACATGTCATAAGTGTTAGCTACCAAATGCCTAGTACAACTAAGACACAATAAATAGAGCTACTGATCAATTGTTTAATTGATTAGTTTATTTATTTCAGTAAATGTTAGATTAATCCATTATTGAAATAATCACCAGCTACAGCTCTAGAAATGATAGGATTCTAGACCTTTGTGGGCACTGAGGAAAAAGGAAAAAAATGTGTGCACCAGGCGGACAACTGTGGCACTTATAAACCTGTGACAGTAAACACGGATTCACCGATATATCAATGAATAAAAACAAAATCTATCAGGCACCTACTTAAACACACAAAGCCCGAGAATTGTGTTTACAGATCATTGATACTGGTTTTGTTTTGAAAGGGATGACGTGTCCTCGTGTAGCCTTTGTTATCCATATTTTCAAATAACCATAATATTGCCTCACTGATATTATCTTCCATGTGGCTTTCAGGCACAACATAATATTTTTTGTGTGCCTCTTGGTGTCCTATCATAATCCTCTGCATGAATCATCTTTGTCTTAATGGGGTATCTTCATCATACCGAGACGATTACTGTTGAACATAGCAAGTTAAATTATGTTAAATCACAGGTTAAGCTCTTTATGTAGGTTCATCCATTTTATATACTGCTGGGCACCATATCCTTCAAGAGCATAAATAAATAAAGGGGAAGAAATAAAGAATACATTTTACTCATCAGAAAGCGATAATTTAATTGTAGTGGGCAAAGAATGGGGTTTGCGTTCTTTAACTAATCAATATCAGAGATAAATGCAACTGACTGAAAAGACTGAAAGGCCACTCACAATGCAGATGATTTATGAGCAGCAAACCAGGAACCTTCAGCGGACCTGATTTTAAGCATAAATACCTGGTGGCGCAGTCATTTTATTATGAAGATTCATCACACCAACTGTCAGCTAAAAGCATCTTTGAAAAGGCGAGTTACAAGTGACAAGGTTACACTTCAACTAGATTATACAGACATGGAACGCATTTGACATCTAAAGCAGCTTGGTGGTGTTGTTTGGGAATTCAATACTGGTCGTTGACTTTGTCCTTCAATATGTTGAAAGACCTGTCCTTAAATAACAATACAGCCTGGCTTATCGTATCATGAATGTTTGTATTTCCATGTAAAGGTGCATGGACACGTACCTTTTCACCATGCCCCAGTTGCTCAGTCTTAACATCTGCCAGAGATTTCCAGTTGGTGTCTCCTCCCCCACTCCTCACCTCAGTGAGAGACTGGCCAGCCAAGGCATGGCCCTCCTTGTCGTACCTAGACAAAATAAAACAATCAACATTTACCACTTCATAGCTTTCGTCTTTGACATATTTAACAAAGTAATGCAAATAATAATGCAATATGCTTGTCTTTCCGTTCACAACTACAGGCATTCGTCTGTATTGGCACTTACGATGATCCATTGTCATTAGCAATAAAATTTCAGTATGTGGAGGATTATTCTGAAGCAGCATTATTTATTGAAACACATCAAAACCAAAGCAGGACACATAACATTCTGCTGTTCATGTGGGTGTCAACAGGCTGCAGGCTGTCCATTTAAAAGTCAGTTTAAAAAAAACATGACCATGTTCCACACCGAGCCTTCATTCGTGTTTGTCAACGCAAGGATGGCTCAGCTGAGAAAAAGGTCGACACAAGGCTGAGAGCTTTGCGAAATGAATCAACAGTAGAGGGACAGATGAGAAGGCGAGGGTCAGGGTTGTTACCGTGAAATCAGAAACCCATTTTCGCCAATGTTCCTGTGATTCAGAGAAGACAATAGGCAGGCAAGGACTGAGGGCAGGAGGGAAGAATGGTTTAAAACCGTTCAGAGAAATCTACTGAGTTTACTAGTTTGTTAGCAACAAGGCAGAGAGAAGCAAAGAGTAGAATACACAGGGAAGCACACCTTGTTCCTCAAGGTATGACTAATCGAAACTATCCTTTTAACTGTTCAGGTTGTGGCCTGAGCTTCACAACGGCTGCATATAGCCCACACAAACTGACAAATGATAGCAATTCTTGAAAGTGGCATCTATTTCCTCACCAGTATAGCAGCACTGCTTTGTGTTAATTGGGCTAAAATGTAGTCAAGGAGCTTGATTAAAAATATCCGGAAAACAGACGTTTTAGGCGACATGGTTAAACATCTTTCCAAAGACAGATGGGTGTGCCACTGCCAAGGCCTGCAGTAACGACTTAGCTGTAACTTATAATAAATAAATATATGACATTTTCAAGGTAAAACTCCAGAGTAGCAAAGCCTTTACATTGTTTGCCACAAGGCTGCGCTGGCCATCTGATTTGACAGCTACCCAAAATGCTCAATGAGATATCACTATGACAGCATCCAGTCAAGAGAGCAAGCAACACGGGAAATAGAAATGGCAGGGCAGGCAGTGATCTTGATGAAGGAGACAAAAGGAGAACAAATTGGAGCTGGCAGGAAATATGCAAGACTCAACTGACAGGCTCGCAGATTGCAGCTTATGGCAGCCTGGCTGCAATGAGACCAACCAACTGCAGAAATGCTGAGATGGATGGCTGGAGGGGAGCAGATGCATGCATGTGCATGGCATCAACGTGTCAAATGAGAATCAGATTCCAATTCTGAGGTCCGCATGTTAACAAACGAGGACAGAACAAGAGCAGGGGAAGATCATGAAAGGATGACAGGAAATGATGAGCAGCGTTCTCTGCCCTGAGCCAAGACTGTAATGCTGCGGCAGGGAATGCATAGCACTACAAACAGCATTATCCCATATTGTGTTAAGACACTTTATCTATCTGACAAGTGGACGAGAAAGCAGTAAGTTAAGTCAACATGGCGACTAGTTTACGTATCAACATGAATGTACATGATTTATGTGGACTCTTTTCAGCAGAATCCCATCCCAGCAGGAATTCTCCTTACGGAGCACATAACCAAGCTGCAGGTAGAAAACCTGTTAAAACAATACCAAAGATACACAGTAGAATAAATCATATTTAGGGGGGAATTACACCAATTACATTTTGACATGCCATTCTGACATAGCAGGGAGCTTCTAATGCACAATGTATTCCCCAAAATGGTTTGTTGGATGTTTGGATGCAATCATGGTCTTTGTGGGGAAAAAATTTAAGAGATTATCATTCACCGGAAAATGTGAAAAGGCACAATTATCCAAATGTTTTATTGTAATTAGAAAAGATATTGTAGTATATTCTAATTAAAGCCCTATGACACTGTACATGATAATCAGCTAGAGAGAATGCATGGATGAACGGACAATTATTGAAACTCATTAAATCAAGTCTTTATGTAGGCAGGTGTTTACTACAGGAATATTTGGCTGATATCAGTGATATTGCAGTACCCCAAAGGCATTAAAAATAACAGAATGCGACCATTTCAATACGATATAGTAATTTTAAAAAGGCGTGTTAAGAAGGCTAATGTTTAGAAGCTTGAAATGTCAGCCCAAAAGCAAACAACAAACTTTTGACCAATGCAGGACAATATAAAGAGACACACTTAAGTCTTAAATAATTTGAACACATGCAGCCAAAAGAGGTAATGTCAACACATGCCAAATATGGCAAAGAATAAGGACCGTCCAGGTTGACAATATAGGACAAATGTCTACGCCCATCTACAAATGTGCTGCTGCCACCTAATGGTTGACTACTTCTATGCAGTGCCAGCCACATTTTTCACTTTAGGAAATATTTTTCACATGGGAAACATGGCCTGAAGGACATGTTTCCCCAATGTGAAAAATATTTCTTCTACCAACAACAACAACAACCTTCAGGCCATAACTCTGAACCCGTGTCAAGTGTAATGAAGGACATATAACAACCTAGTACTCCTACATTGACCTGGGATTGAACAAATGAATGCCTGATGCAGCATCCCTATCTTAGTAAATTGAAGATGTTTGCATCTCTGCAAGTTAAAGGGATACTGCTCAGCTTTCTGCAAGCACACTGGAATCTACTAAGTGGCACCACTGATACTCTGTAAAAGTTAAGAGTCAACAGCTCACCAAGGATAGACTATTCATTTGATGAAGTCCCAAATGATTGTGTCGAAACATAATCAAATTAAGACGCCTCCGCCCCAGTAAAACAGTGTTTCAGCAACCTGTACAGTTGTAAAGCTTCGCTCTGAGTTTAATTGATTTGTTTCATTGCTATTTTCCATAAAACTCATCCTGGCTCTGAGAACAATCATTAAAGGACACGTTTTGTGGACTGGTGCCATTCTGAGACCTGGGGTTATCATTATCACAACACACACACACATTATGTATTCAACAGCCACTAATCATGCCATGAAATCATGCACTAACAACTTCCTTCCCATATTTTCGTACCAACTCTAATAGAGCGTGAAAATAAAGACATACACCTAAGTAGGCTATTCCCTCCATCCCCATCACAGCATGAAGCTGGCCATGTTACAGAGGTTAGACAGACTTTGTCTCCACTGTAGCTCTCACTCAGATAAGAGAAATTAATGAGTCAAGTATGGCCTCCCACCATCTGTGTCTTCTAAACTGTTCATTAGTGGATGCCTGCAAATCTGCGGGATCCTACTGTACACAGAGGACCCTCATGGGCCAGCTCTTCCTCTGCAGTGCATAAACCAACGCTGTGGTTTCTGGATCATTATCTCTGGCTGACCAAGTGAGAAGTGACTGGAGGCAGTGGTGAACAACCTTCAGTCGTTAAAGAGAGGAGAGCACAGGAATTGGAAAAAGCCTATATGAAGTAAGAAGGTGGACATATGATTCAGGGCTTAATGGTGTACAGGGAAAGGTATACCCAGAGGGCACATTTGCACACACACAACAAAAAAAACAACATTCAACAGGAAACCCGTAGTTCTTTAAAACACGTGTATCTTTCTAAAAAGCTATCTCTACTTTGTGCAAGTAGTAATCATTGAATGAATAAATCATTATATCCATCTCTGTTCAGAAATAGACCTGTGGCTTCATGTTAGAGAGGACAGCCAGATAGTCTGGTGGGATCAATGAGGGTGGAGCAGAGCCACAACAGTTGTGGCCTGGCATGATGTTAAGGTTTGTGCAGTTGCCTCATCCATCAAATCTAGCCACCTGTCGCACTTGATACAGCCATCTGACAACTGGTGCTTTTAAGAACAGTAACGTACAAAACCAGGTTTCTGTTTAGGTACCAGGAAACACAAGTGAATACTGGAGGGGGGATTCAAATTTAATCAGTTTCAAATTTTCCATTCCTCCCGATTGGTTTTGGATCCTTAATGGTTTGGTCTTCCGATAATGCCATTAGGTTAATTGTCCAACCGCCTTTAAGCAGTCCTTATAGTTGAGCACTGCGATACACCATATTCTCCAGCTGCTGATTGAAATGCAGCCATACTGTTAATGTGGGAGTCTGTTGCGCTCCTATGTCCTGTCCCACTGGACAGACAGTTTTGCCACTATCCGGATCCCAAGAGAGCACAGGAAAATAACAAAATGTGTCCTAGCGTTAGATCTAGGGCTGTCACTTTTGATTTGAAATTTAAATATACATTTGAATGTATGAAAAAACATGTTTATATATTTGAGCTGTAGAAACACATTCAGTAGTTTGCCTTATGATCCAGCAGAGGGCGGTCTAAAAATTCACAATGAGCTTGAAGTAATAGTAATAATGGGGTTATTTTGATTTAGGTTTCAACCTTGTGAGCTGATGAGGCAATGAAGACAGATCTTGCAAAATTGATCTGCAATAGAACATCAGGACTTGAGATGCCAGCCGAGATGAATAGACAGCACTCAAACATAACCTATACTGCTAATTTATTGGTGACCAGCTTGTTATTGAGTTTGTGCAGATTAAAAACATCACTAACAGGTTTATGATTCAGATATGTGGTATTTTATGGTTTGTCAATAATCGTATATTTGATTGAGCTCCTGAGCAAAGTGTTGTCGAGACAAGCCAACACATTGTCTTTAAGGAATAGCCATACAGTCTGATTATGGTAGTCTATTATATTGACTGTTTTTCCCTGTGATCCTTATAATCCATTGATAAAGCAAAACATGCCATTCAAAGAACAGACTACGGTAGATCACCGATTTCTCTCAGGGATAATATAACTTTACTAATATCCACATATCCTGTATGCTCATGTGAGAGACATGTAAACACAAGACATGCACACACATTTAAACCTGTTAGAGAAATGCCGCAGTCACGATTGTCAGAAAAATAAGTTTGATTTCATGCATCCCAATTATAACGACGTTATATATATTATCTCCATATATGAAAGATTTCACCCCTACAACATCAATGCTAGGAAAGGTAATGAATGATGCAGCCCTGTAACGTGCGAAACAAACTCAACATTTAAAGCCTTTCACTTTTTCTCAAGAGTATTAATTGGATGCCTAAGAGACGTTTGTTTCTAGAGGGTAAAAATCACATTTGCTAATTAGGGGAAAATGCCCTCTGACGTAAATTGTGCATCATGCTGCATACCTCATTTGAATACATTTATGACACCACAAGCAAATCCCTATAATGTTTTGTCCATGAAATTCTGGCTCACTTACCAGCCCCGAAGCTTGTATGCCTCAGGAATGTCTGGGTTGACCATCAATGTGCTGCTGAAGGATGATGAAAGAGAGCGGCCTCCAAAGTCTGATAGCTTGGCTCCTTTAATGGCTATAACCGGCTGTCCAGAACCATCAAACTTTTCTGCCTACACACACACACAAAAAAAAAAAAAGATGTGGGAATTTGTTTAGTATTTTAACATCAAAGTCAGATTATTTTTTAAATAGTTTTAAGAGTAATTTAAGCATTTTATGTTTGTTTTCATTTCAGGTTACCAAAAGTACTTTTGCTTGTGTCCTTTTAAAAAAAAGGAACAGAGCTGCCTGAGATGGGGAAAATATCTCCTTGCCATTGTTCTTTATAAACTATGCATCCTGGCATCTCAGCAAGTCCCTCTGGACACTGAGGTATCTGTCGAACAAAAGACGGAACACTCGGCTTCTTGTCAGAAGGAAAGAAATGGTGGAAAACTAAGCGCAGTCCCTCCGAGCCACAGGTAAAATCAACTGCGGGAGCACAACCAACAACCTTCATCAACCAATGACAGGATATTCACTCAGGTGTTTCAACTGCGTCAGCACTATACAAAATGTTACATTGCCAGCTGAACAGTCTCTCCAAATACATGAAAGATCTACTTGCGCCACAGCATTCCTAACGGGTAACAAGTTTTGAGACTTGAGGCTCGTTTTGCTTACCTCTTCTCCCCACAGAGTGACGGTCACCACCTTCCCAGACATGTCCATTAGAGTGATCGTCCTCTTGGACACTTCACGGTTGGTCTTGGTAGTGAGGCGGGTCAACTCATCCACACTCTTGCAAATTCCAATCACATCTAGATGGAAAAATGTGATTTGTAACCCATTGTCAAAAATCATCTTATTTTTATATTCCTGATTGTGGCAAGACAGTGACTGGATACAATTTAATTTTCTCAAGAGCCACTCGCATATACATATCATAAATATTGATTCCGGTGTTTATGTGCACAGGTCACAAGGGTTTTCAGCACAAATTGGCTCGAGGGAAATCAGCAATTCACCACATTTCAAGTCAGCTGTGAGGTCACTAGCCTGCATCACTCAGGCACTTCCATCCAAAATATGTTAAAGAATTTATAAAATTATCGAGAATTGTTTATATAAAATTGCGCGTGATGAAAAAAATCTGTCAGCCAAGAATAGTCAAGTGCAGATCTACTTTTGCAATGAATGGCACCCAACACATTATAGTTACCCACTCTCCCACTGATTCTGCTGTTCTCATCGGCTCCACCAAAGGTCCAAAGTCAATCCGCTCTACAGGCTATTACTGTCGTCACTGCTATAATACCTTTTTTTATCTTTTAGCTCACATAATTACTTCAACCTTACAGCATTTCTGGCTCTACACTCTGCCAATTTTTAACCTTCAGGTATGATAGCTTCTAAAATGATTGGGAGCCGCGAACTAGAGATAGGCAGTGGATATTGATTGTTTCCGCCCCCCCTCATTTTTGCATAATGCTAACAATGCACTGCACATGCTTTATATCCAAGGTTCAGATCCGACAATGGAATTTTTCTGATGATTTTATGAAACAAATGAAATTGAGCTTCCTTTTTATAAACACTGTTGCATTCAAAGCCCCAACGCTTGAAAGCGCAAGAGTTCTCAAATGCTTGAATGTGTGACAAATGACTTGAGCGACAAAAGACTATCCGTGGCCGTCAATAGACCCCAACCATATTGTTAAATGAATCATAATGCAATCAAATCATTTTGCTGAAGCAAGATAAAAACTTAAACTTGCTTGTGTTAGAAAAAAAGAAAGAAAGAAAGAAAGAAAGAAGGATACCTTATTGATCCCCATAGGGAAATTAATTCTCTGCACTTTAGGAGCAGTGGGCAGCCCACACATGCAAACACACACACACAACACGCATGGAGACCAACTCCATATCTCCCACCTTTACCTTGGTCAGGCAGGAGTGATTAACCTAACGTACAGAAATGTAGGAAATCCACGCAGACACAGGGAGAACATGCAAACTCCGCACAGAGAGGTGTGGAGGTCAACCCCGGCATTCGAACCCATGACCTTCTGACTGTGAGGCACCTCAATTCTATGTGTATTTAAAGAACCATATATATGTGCTCAATTTAAGTGCTCCATTCTAATAAATTTGCAAGCATTAGCTGTCCTTCAACAACTTTAAGTATTTGATTTGTTACTTATTCAGAGCCATACCTATTTGAAGCATGTAGTGTAACGCCTATCTATGTTTTGGGTTTAAATAGTTTTCTTCTCTTTCGTGTAAGATTTGCAAACAAGCTTGTTGTGTTGGGTTAACGCGGATTTGTTTCCCAAGAAGAGTAGTTTTTTTAGTAGTTCCTTTGGAACGACCACATACATGCGGAGTTTAGCGGAGCTGTAATGTCGCATTACTAGGGCTCCCGTGTGCGACCATCTAGGCACATTTTGAGCCTATTTTGCAACTACATTTTTAAAAATAGGCACACCAGTGCGACCTGCAATATGCGATTTGCAACTCATTGCGCAAGACCCGATTCTCATTCCAAGCATCAAAGAGCCTTCACAGAGGCTTTTAGTAGCGTGCATGTGTGCGAATGACACTGTGCATGACCATTTATACATGAGATTATACATGTGTGAATGATGATGATGATCTGTCAGCGCATGCTTTCAGTGGTGTGTGTAAATGGCACTATTTTTCTGACGTATTAATCTCATAATTTCTTACCCTAATTCTTCATGTCTCATTCATAGGATGGCAGAGTTGTAGTTGGAAATGGATGTGATGTGCTGTTCTCGCCATGGTTCTCTGGAGTCGTCCTTCATTATTATCAGGTAGTGAGTGAGTTTGGGTGTTTTGGGGCTTTTCTTCAGTGAAGGGAGGGGGTGGAATTTTATAGGCTGTATACTTTAAAAATCCTGCTTGCTCCTTGCTTCCTCCAACATTACCTACCCAACCTTTAAATATTTTATTCAGCCTCTCTGTTCCATCAATGTACAGGATGTTTAAAGTTCACATGGCTTCCACTCACTCATTCCAGCAACCTCTCCACTCAGTGCCCTACATTTTAATCATCAATGTTAATGTTCAAAAACCCCCCGTGCTTCTTACCCAAAATGGCATCCTTGTCTCTGTTTTCCAGGTCAGCAATAGACACAAAGTCACACTGCACCACAGGAACATCGCTGCCGTCGTCGCATGGAATGATGGTAGATTCTCCGTTGAGTGTCATCTCATAATCATTCTTCACAGATGTGTATTGCTTGTTGGCCATCTTCAGGGAGCCCTTTGAGATATAGTAGACCTGGACCGCACAGATGGACAAACCACAGTGAACAAATTTGAGGAGTAATTTCAGCTGCGTCAGTGGTGGAAACAAAATACAACTTGGGGCAAATCAAAAAAGGCTGGCTGATGATCATAAGCTACTTGCATAGGTACAGTGTTGCCCTATGACTCATTCATTCTGTGTGTTTCCACCTCACAAAGTCCTGGACTCTGTGGCCAAATCGATATTAAAAGTAAAATGAAACACAGCTTGATGATGTACACATGTGAACCATCTGACGATAGGACTCACCTTGCCGGACTCAACGAGGCTATAAAATTTGTCCACCTCTTGGTTGAAAGCTGCCACTTTTATCTCTCCCTGTATTGAATCAAAACCCAAAGAAATTGCATTAAAACGAGTCAACCATTGCACAAGATATTTGTTACAAGTGACTGTTCACGCTGAGCACTCACACTCTCATCCAAAATCTCCATGGAGAAGAGTTTGCCTTCGCCGCGAGAATTGCTCCACGTACGAATGCTGCTCTTGTTCATTACACGGGCACGAATTGTCCACCTAACACATGAGGACATATTGGATGGTTATTTGTGTCAGTCAAATTTTACAGTCGGTGTGCAATGTTGGCCCAGAGAACGACTCCCTTACACACATCAATTCGTGTCCTCACTTTATCACCTATTTGTAAAGCCAGTAGGAGGCAGTGCAATGTCAAGCGACATCACAGAACCTGGATCTTATCACTCAATCACCACCACTAGGGCTGTAACGTGACAGGTATTCATACCAAAAGGAGAGAAACTCAGTTGGACTATGAAAGACAACAAAACGCTGTAGAGACTGCAAATTTCATGGTTTTAAGGTTGCACCAAGTTTCTGTCCCTTCCCCTATTTTACTGCTCTACGCACTCACGGAGCTGCAACGTAACGTCACTGTTAGTCAGTTGTTGGTGAACTTTGTACAAACAGCAGACTTTCATTTTAGATGCTTTTTTGGCATCAGAGCACACCAAATGCTTCATTTTATATGAAAATGGCAGTGATTCGTTGTTTCCTCAAATTTGAGCCAACACAATTTATGAAATCACGAATCCAAGTTATCACTGTATTCTTTTAAAGAATGAAATGTTTATTAAAAACTCGTTTAACCCGATTGTCTTTTTCTCAATAAATTTGTTTTAAGATATGAAACAAGTGTGACAAATGTGCAAAAGCCGGAAGGAAGCAAAACCATTATTACAGCACAGATTCTATCTTTCCCATAATAATAAATTTGCAGGATTTTCTAAAATTCTTTTATCATTTTGTCATCATGGGATAGGATGTGTAAATTGAATTTGGGTGTGTAGAATTAATTCAATTTATAAATTTCAAAATAAGGCTGAAAGGAGGAAAAGATGAAGGGGTATAAATAGTTCTCAAAGGACTGCACCTATAAATTATTGTTGTCCCTTTATTGCAAATTAAATACTCACTTAGACTGATAGGGGTTGAGGCTAGCGATGGGCACAACTTTGGAGGCTCCTCCAGGAGTGCTGGGCATGGAAGAAGTGGCCTTCTTCCCAAAGTCCCTGTTGTAAACTCTGTTGACTAGAGGAAATGATCAGAGGAAAAAATTATCCAGGAGGAGGAGTGAGAGAGTTTGAGTCGTTCATATTATTCATACAAAAGTCCATTTGATGGATTACAATTACTCCATTACTTCAGCTCACAAGAGACCATCAAAGCACAGAATGGCCCTCTGGATCAAGTCAAAGGGGAATAAAAATCCTGTCAAATCAAGTGGTGGAGATGGGTGATCCAGCAATTCAGAGAGATGGATGATTCAGTTTCACAGAATCAGGGTAGAGAACATTAATGCTGGAGCAATCTGTAGCTGCTCTTCCCCTGGTGAGCGCCACTACCTGACTTTGAGATTTTCCATTTGAACAAGTGCCGCACATTTGATTTGCGTGCGCCTCACACAACGGATTAGAGTTCAAAGTGTCCGCTTAAGTCCTCCCACTTTGCCAACGCCTGCACTTCTGTAATTAAGCTCCCAGATTGAGCAGCACTGACAGAAATGAAAGCAACTATTTTGATGATGAGGATGCGCACAACTAACCCCACCGTCCAGTATGGGATGTTATGATGAATACTGGCTATGCTACATGCTAGAAAACAGCAAAAGCCTTCTGACAGTAAGCTTGCACATCTTTCTTGTCTAGGCTTTTTTTCTGCCTTTGCTCGTAATAGAGTTGTAGGACTCTCACTGAATCAATGACAAAAATCTGTTGGTTTATGGGTTTAATACCCCAGTTAAGATCTACTTGCTCTTTATGATTTCTAACATGCAAGAGAAATCAATGACTGATGTTCACATGCAGAGGCTGCTAACAAAGAAAATGGCTAATGTTGAAACTTATTATACCAACAAATCATGTGAAATGAATGCTCAGCAGCATAGTAAAAGTCAATTTAATGGTGAAAACTGCCTGCCAACAGGACCCTAGTGCTCAAAAGCTGCTGTCGACCACATTACAAAAGCAATGCAGAAAGGCTGCCATCTTGTGGTGATTTTAAAAACGACCCTCAATCCATTTTGTGCTTTGTTTGACACAATCCACAAAACTTGAAACAAATTAATCAATGCCAGTCAAAACCAGAAATGCATTTAGATTGAGTTTTTTTTTAACTTCCATTTACCATCATTTCCACTTTGTGGCTGCAGTGGGGGGCGGACTGCAGGGTTTGTGGCTGACTGAGCCCCTTTGCTCTGACCTGCAACAAGGGATTTTATAGACAGAAGGAAAAAGTGTGTAATGCATACATGTATCAGTCTCCTCACAAAAACAGCTTACTCAGCCATTAAAAACTAAACAATTAAAAAAATTGGGTGTTAGCAAATGTTATAATGAAATATGTCAAACTTGTTCTGCAGCATTACCTTCAGGGTGTGGGACAGGATCTCCAATTCTCCCACCAACTTCTTCAGCAGACTTGATAATGTTCATTTCCAGAACAACAATTACCCGCCTGCAATGAGAAATTGCCATGAAATGCATTAGGGAAACACATTTTTCTGGACATTGTTTCAATTAAATCTCAAAATCTCCAAATGACACAGAATTTTCATTATTTTCTTGGCTGGTGGACTAAATAAACCACATAGGATCATTTTCGTTTTCAATGAGGTTAAACTGAGATGGCTCATAAATTGAAATGCCCAGATAGTTTACATGAACTTAGACTGTCTTAAACTGACTTCTTTTCCAGTATCCACTCAACCTATTGAATAAAATGTTATTATTTTAATGCTCAACTCAATGTGCAGACGAGAATAAAAAGAAATGCTGTGTACCGTCCATCCTTCAGGATATTGTTGACATATTTCTTAATTGAGAAGATGCAATTGGGTGCCAGTCGATTGTCCTCAGCCACACAGTTCAGCTGGGTGCAGAGCATGACAGCTGTAGAGGAGAGAGGAGTTCTCCATGATACAGGGGATGTTCCAGCTTATTTAAAGAATATCTATCTTTGCACAGGCTTTGAGAATCTGTGCAAATGTATTTGCAGAAATTAAAGTGTCTTTGTTGACTCAGGAAAACTATCCAGAAAAATAAATGAAATACTTACAAGCCAACGAATACTTTCCATCGCTTATTGCCAGTCGATATCGGGGTGTATTTGCACTTTCAATTTTCCGAATGTTCTGAAAGATAATGTGCAACAGCTCTAAGAATTCAACAATTCCAAATTCAGGATCAACCAGTTGTCCAGTTATGGTGAAAGCTGCAAATGCAAATTCTTGCATGTGAAATTTTACTGTGTCCAGTAGGCCTTTTTAACCAGATTTAAAGTGTAATCAAGATTCATCTCTGGATTCCTCTACCTTGGTGAACAGACAGCACAAAGCTTTAGCGCAAATCAAATCATGTTTATGTAAATATTGTTCAACCAAACAATGATAATGATAGCTCATAACCACAAGTGCAAATATATGTAAATGTGCTTAAGAGTTTGTCTTTGTTATGAAACTGTTTAATTAATTGACGTCTGCTGTGCCAATACCAAACCAAATGTAATGTAGCTCAGTATGTGTATGTATGTATGTATGTAAATATCCCCAGACACACAAGTGGGCTCTGTGGAGTTTCACATAATTGACATCAGTAACCTCTAATAGGACCATCTTCCTCTTTACAGAGAAAACTATTAAATGCATTCTAGAGAAATCTGAATAAAATGACATTGTTTCCCCTAAATGCTATAAGTGTCCATTCGAACGAGTGGCATCCTTTAAATGGTTAATTAAGTACTAGAATTACAGGATGAAAAAACAAAAAACACCTGTAATGGTGAATAAGAAACTCGTAAACTTACTGCACGGTAATAAAGCCACTCGCTCTATTTCGGCTCTGAAAGCCAGGTGCGTCAAAGACATGTTTTCCAAGCGAAATCAAGTTTTACGCTGAACAAAAAACTTTCAACGCAAGCAGACAAGGAGGAAGGTCGGCCGGATAAAACATCGTCGAAAGCACCCGATATTTTTCGACAGTTGCCGAAAGCCTCGGAGAGAATCGCTATGCCGTAAGCAGACCACACTGCTGTAACAGATCTGAAACATGTTCTGGTCCGGTGGCGCCCCCTGTTGGCCCGGGTGTGTGTCCAATGTGACACCAAATAACCCACGCAAGCGATGGAAAATAAATTATTTTTTAGTATTCTTTAATACAAATATGGTTTAGGATAGGAATTTATTTAATGGGGTTTTCACAGTCGTAGTCCATTAATAATTTAGTTTACCATGTAGAAAATCTAAATTAATCTCACAAATTCTAAGATGTAATTACTTTCGAGTACTTTCCCCTAATTTCTCGTATTTCCTGATGTGGTGGTTATCATTTTATACATTTATTATACATTTGGCGAGAATGCCACTTAGTTGAATTTTAAATAAACCATGAGTGTTTTGAAGATGTGTCCAGTTACGGTCATCTCAGAGAATGCTGAAATAATGCCAAACGTCACTTACCAAAACCTGAAGCACTGGGTCATGGACGTTGTTTTCACTTAATAGCGCCTATAGGAATAAAGCATATCATTAAGTGTTTTTAAATGAAAAAAGAAAAACAGGAATTGGCGTTACTTTGTTATTTCGTTTCTCTATTTCCATCATTGTCTATGGACAAATGTTTGCTAGGTACTTTCAGCTTTAATACAACATGTCCATTTTACTGCAGTAACTAGAAAGCTAGCTTGTGTGGCACAGAAAGCTATTTGCAGTGTTAAAACCCGGCTCGCTACATCTATAGCTCCCAAAACGAAACTGCACATGTACAAAACCAAATTTGTACCTTTAACTTTGTAAAATTGTGTTGAGTAAATATGACGCTGAAGCTGAAGCTGAATCTTACCTTTATCGCACCTTCAGTGAGAGCCATGTTTTACAAAGGAGAATATTACAATTTAGTTTAGTGAACGATAAGCTTCTACCTCACAAATGGTGGAGTTACGTTTGCGCCAACTACTTGTCCGAAGCCGCGCGCGTTTCTCTTTAAAGGTCTGTTTCCGGTTCCGCTCACAGATCTAGTGTCAGTTGCCTGTGCGTCATTGTTGTTGAAGCGGAGGTCGGTTAACGCCGTGAGTCTGACCAACGATCAGCTTCGAGTGGGCACAGCAAATGCAACGTTACAACGCGCGAAACAAACGCTATGGTGCGTTCAAGATGCCTGGGTGTTTACATAAGCCTCATACAGCAGGTCTGGACAAAGATGATTCAACATAAAAATATATATGTTTTTCTCTTCAGATTGAAATAAATTGGGATTAGATTAAGGAAGTCCTTAAAAAACATATAGATGTATACGTTATTGTACGGAATCATTATTGCTGATCTGGAAAGCGACCTTGACTTTGAGAAATATGATTTCGAAATCAGCGATCTTTTTATACAACATGCAATCGAAATTCACATGGTTCAGTCAATGACCATCTCAATTTCAGAAATCATTCTCTCATAATATAATGTAGTATAATATCCAAACCATTAGAACATTTTGAAATTTATTGCATTATATAATAAAATAGATCACTTTGTTGCCTGATTTAAATATATTGTGGAATGTTTGCCAACGCAGTATTCTCTGTGGGGCCATGTGACACAGAGCTTTAAGTCAACTCTCTACACCAACCTGGGCTACAACTTGCCTCTGTCACTCCTCATGCAGGCCAGGGCCCTGCTACTGTGGCTGTTGATACTCCCCAAGTGTGCTACCACTAGGAACTGAGAAGTGGTAGGTGCAATGCCAGTGCAGCACCAGGGTGGAGAAGGCTAAGGTAGTTATTTTAAGTTGTGAGGTACAGGGAAGTGTTCCTTGACAAGTGAAAGTGTAGTTGTAGTTTCATAATTGCATTTAAAAACCTTTTTGGTTGATCTGCATTTCATCGACTTCATATTATTATTTTGATTTCATTCTGTCAAAACATCCTCTCCGTAGGACAGTGCAATGCGTACAACATAGTGATAAATTACATTTTGAAGTCTACATTAAAATGAGAGAAACAGATCATTCCACCAATGCTTCATTGGCTGTTATGATCCTCTGCATATTACAGCAACTGCCCAGATTGCAAAAACCTAACAATGTTGGTACCGCTGCATTTCCATCACCAAGCCACATCTTGTTTGATCAGAGAAACTAAGCAGAGTGTAATGTGATGAGTGATATATTTGGATGGGAGATTAATACCTGCCCATTCCACTACTTATTCCTCCTCTGTACTCTGTCTTATGTTAGTTGGCTGTATATACACTGAAAGTCTACTTTACTGGGATAACATTGTCTCAGGACTTAAAGTGGGCTCTCCAAATCAGAGGTTCTATCTCCTACATCATCTAAGTAAAACATTCTGTGAAAGGAGCTGTAGATTTCTACACAGCAATTATTGAGTCTGTCCTGTCAGCATCCATCACAGATATTGACCAAACAGGACAGGAACAGACTACAAAGTTCAATCAGAGTGGCCGAGGGAATCACTGAAGCCAACCTGTCCACTATTGAGCACTTAAACTCCTCCTGTGTCCAGAAACAAGTAGGGAACATCATCATGAACCCGTCACAGCCTAACCACCACCTGTCTGAGCTCCTCTCATCTGCTTGGCATTTCAGATCAATGTACACCAAGACAAGCAGAAACAAGAACAGCTTCTTTTATTTTCACAGGCCACTCTCATGAACAGCTGACTGTCAAACACTCACAGCGTGTGCATGCAATTACCTCACATTTAGTGAACAAATCCTATATATCAAGGCTCAGTTAACACAATGATTTTATCTGTGTACACGGCAATTGTATTGTGTTAAATTGACCACATTTCATTACTATGGTGAGGAAGAGAACTGTCACCACCACAATTTCTAGACTTTGGTTTCAGGTGCATGTATAAATTAACATTTTAGTCCCAACTTTGAGTTAAGTCATCACTTTCACAGTTTTATTGAATATATCTACATGCCTGGTCTTGCAATTTTATTTCAAGACAAGGAGACACAAACACATCTTCAATAAATTGTATCAATTTCATTTATTTTCCTCCTACATAACATAATTACAAATCAACAAATGACAGGTTACATTGATGTATTACAACAATAACCAGATGTTACTCAGTTTGCATTGATCATACATCTTAGAACCATGGAAAATTTGCAGGGGTTAACATGTAACTGAATGAGGAATTGAGATGTTACTAGTGTATAAACAAAAAATTTATGGTCTAATGTTAGCACTTTTGCTCAAGTCTTTGAAAGAGGCAAAACACCATTTTCGAAGTGATATAAAAGTAAGGATACCCTTGTTCATTCTATTAATTTCATAATAAAACAGAAAGAAAAAAATAGCATCTGTTTTGACTCACATTGTTGTTGAGTTATCTAATAATGCGATACTTTTAATGTGTACAATCATTAGGCTCCTCGTCTGGTTTCTCGGGGCAGCAGTGTAGGTAATAGTCCCTACTTAGGTGGGCCTCCAAATGAGCCTACGTTATTCTTGTCATTTGGGAATCCAACCTTATCACTGTTTCCAGGTTCTCCTTTCTGAAGGATCGGAGCTCCGGGATTGGGGTTGTTGATGATACCCATGAAAAGTGGTACGTTGAGTAAATCATCCATAATGGCAAAGAAGAAGGGTTGGTTGAGATAGAAAACAGGGCTGGATGCCCGTGAGATGACCACAGTGGTGGCTGCAGAAGCTTCTGCACCCTCTTCATTTATCTCCATTGTGGACTTGTGCAGGACACTGGACACCAGCAGGGGACCGTCCGCTATCCCAGCCAGGTTGGGATTAGAAAACAGATCCCCCAAGCCTGACACAGAGTATAAAGAACAGGCTCAAATCAAGGAATATGTTTGATCTTTCTTTCAGGAGCAAACATGAAAAGTTTCATCATGTGATAGGAAGTTTAACTCAATGGCAGATGTTCACCATCACAGGTTCAATGCAACAAAGTCTTACCTAGTTTGGTAAAAACGTCTTGGAGCTCCTGAGAATACTCCAGTTTGAATTTGGGGATTTTGACTTGAACAGCCCTTTCTTTGGGCAGGCGTTCGTAAAGGCTGGAGATATTAATCTTAGAGGCAAGTGCTGACACATTCACCTGGCCAGACAAGGGCATGACCACCAACAAGCTCATTAACTTCTGAAATGGGAAGGATGCTACCTGCAGAGGGAGAGGAAATGCTGTTGTTATGAAAAGGCGAGAACTGCAGAGAACAGTAATCACATTGTACAGACAGAGTGATGACAGGCATTTTACCTGAGCCTCCAGTTCATTATCAATAAATAAACTCAAGGGATGCTTGGCATCTTCCATCACTTCAACATCAACCAAGTGCTTGTCGTCAATGAAAAAGACCCCTCTGGCGGTAAAGCGTGGGTCAAATCGTGCTCTCCATTCTCCTGTAGGAAATGTAATCAGCCAACAGAACCATTTACCACATATTATGTGATAAAATACATACATACAGAAAACAATTGGATTCTTTGGAAATGTGAATTTCTCAGCAAAGATGAATATATTGTTAAATTACACTTCTCCTCTCATTCACCTTTGAAATGGACAGCATTAATGAGCATGAGGAGTAAATTAGCTGGCAAATCAGATAGGAAATTGGTCATCTTTCCTCGTGTTGCATTCTCCACCCAATCATTTATCTGTTGAAGATCTTCCAAAACCGCTGGCTCGGACTCATACATTCGCTGGGATTCGTTGATAAATTCTTGTTTTGGCTCAAACCCTAGAACACAATCAACAAACTCTGCTCTTCAGGCGATGTTGTTTACACTGTGTAATGCTTACACAAACTGTAAGACAATTGCTCAGTATTCTAGTTTTTCCTGTAAATCAAGTGTTGTTTTTTGCAGTAACCTCGGCGCAAGAAGATGCGTGTGGCAATAAGCAAGCTTTCACTTCTGATTCCCACTAAGAGATTATGCATAGACTTGTGGTAGCAGGGCACAGTGTTGGCATGGAGATGATGCATCAGCAATCTCTCTGTCTCATTTGCTGCACCTGAAAAGCAAACAGGTGCAACAATGATTTTGGAACATCTACAGGACAATATGCAACATTTGTGAACACATAACTGTGTCAACAAACATTTGTTGACACAAATTTATCAAGTTCTACAATTCAATATGTGGAAGCAAATTCAGGATATCCATACCAAGAGCCAGTTGGGAGAGTGCTAATGAAATGCTCAAAGGAGATATGATCACATTTGGTTGCTCGGTCGTCGTTTCCAGATTCTGTAGCAGCTTCATGCCCAGCCTCTCGATGGCAGCATTGATAGCTTTTAAGGACTCAGGGCTTCGTTCAGTCAACTGACAGTCCCCATTTTGATATTCCTCTGATGAGTCCCCATCAGGCATACTGGTTGTGGCTGTTGTGACTGTGGGAGCTTCTGTTTTATCTGTTTTTTCTGGTTGCGCTGTACTTGACTGATTGTCTATTTCCTGACATCAGGAACGAAAGCAAAACAAAATGCTGTTCAAAACAGTACGTGTCTTTTCAATTCTTTATGCCATATACATGTGATCATTATCATATTATGAGTATGTTTGGATGATAAGCTGTCATAAAAAGACAATGACGAAAGAAACCCTCAGACAAACCTCTATGGGGTGGCTGGGCAACAAAGGAATAAGGGGCACCAAGGGGACTGCCTCATTATCTGCCACCTCAGCATTCTGTTCAACATAAAGACGGTAACGGGTATTAAATATGCATTCTATAATCAGCACAAACTATAAAAATACAGCACAATATTTGATTTAAGTTCATTACAATGACTCCTTTGCTGCAGAGACAGATCAACAGGAGTGTCAGTCGAAGGTCCATGTCCTTACAACGTAACTGTAACAGAAACATGATGTCGGCTGAAGGAATGTTTATGCAATAATAAAGACATCACATTTTAAATCTCTTCTAGTACTGTGGCCTAAAACAGCCTTTCAAGAGATCATAATAAATTTTACTCAACCAGTGACATTTACAACTCAGAACACATCGCACTACAGAACATATAATGTTCTCACCTTTCTTTATAATTTGTTGGCTTTATCGTTTGCAGGTCTGAAACGCTTTCTACTTAGTCACACTCTTCTCTAAAGCAACCCAAATCATCTGGAAATTCACCTGAAACACGGGAGCCACAAATAATATGCAAATGTGTATTGTATATCAACATTTCTCTCGTAAAAATGGTAATACTGCCTTGGACACAGCACATCTCTGAGAGTTAAGCTCACAAGCTTAGAAAACGGTTCTGGCATTAATCATGCACTGCGGTGTTCAAGACTCAGCATTCAAAATTAAATGTCAAAATGTAATATACTCACTCATCTGAGTAAAAAGTGAAAAAAAAAAAAAAAAAAAAAAGCCTCATTGGTCCCTTCACAAGCGTGATGTCGATCAATAATACCCACAGTTTTCAATGTTCCACTTAACTAAGTTGAATTATCATTCACAAATATACACACTGCTAAATTTATAGAAATATATATATTTGATCTTACCTTAAATTTAAATTTGTTGAAAGGCCTGCTCTCTTGTCCAAAAAAGGAGAGACTATGTGACTGTGGGTGGCAGAATTCTGGAGAGTGAAAGATTGGCACTTGCTCAGCAAACAGTTAAATATCAACTTACATTGATTGGGGCCTCGTTTAAACCACTATTTGTTTGTAAATGTAGCTACTGAGACACATCCAGGGTTAAATAGTTATGTTGTACTTCAATGAACAGATGATATTATCATGACACATATCATCCTCGGAGAACATGATAGCTAAATTGCAAAAGTGTGATAAAACCAACTTTGGTTGGGTAAACAGAGTCAACTGACAACAGAATTACACATTTCACGTAGGAGAAATCAGAAAACATTTCCAAGAAACTCTTGGCATAGATAAATTGACCAAACACCCACCACACTTCAATGTTCTGTCTAGAACATTTTGTTACAGTTTCAGTTTGTTACTGATTGTTGTTGAGGACAAAGACAAAAGGAACATATTGAGCTGATTTAGAAAGACAATTTTACCACTCATCAAAAGTGGTATCTTTTACATCACATGACTGCAGATAGATCCATTTGCAAACAAAAGATGGGACTTTGGACAATCTGTGCTCTAATGACATTAGTCAAGATCTGAAAGCAAATTTGTGAACCAGGATAGATCCAGGTGACTCACATACCACAACTGGAGCTCATGCAAGTAATATGGAAGCAATTTTATTAATCCAGTTAATGTATATGCAATTTCAGGGACTTCCGTTTCAAAATGTTCCAATCATGACTGATTAACTGTAGGCTGGTTCTTTAAAAAGTTGGCCATTTTCAGGGATATGTGGTTTCACTTCATGTTTACAAAAGAATACACACATACACAGAAAATATTAAAATGTGGAGTGCACTTTGGACAAATAAGTAAGCAAGTCTGAACGAGATGACAAAGACAAAATCATAGAAACGCAAAGACAGCTTTAACTACTGAATGCTACATAGTGAGTATTGACCATATGGCAAAGTCAATATCAGTTGAAAACTATTTTACCCCTCTGCACATGTATCTGCATTAAATAGAGGAAGCACAAATGATTGAAAAATTCAGTTCACCGTTTTCTGAATGTTTGTATGCAATTACATTTTAATGCTACAATACAAAAGTCTGCTTATTGAGCTTTCATAGTGAGAAATGGTGAGTGGTGAGTTTAAAAACGAGCATAGCAAAATTGGCATCTGCTTGGGAATTTCTCACAACTTACAAGACAGATCTGGTGAAATCGCAAGTTTTAGTCATTTATTATTGGTTAAAACATTCAATGTTAAAATTGTGTGAGAATGATACAATTCAGGCCATATTTGTGCAGTAGAGCAAAGGCTGTGCATCAGTAACCGACTTTTGAATACGAATGTGATGTGAATTGACATTACGCTGAGAGGATGCGAGATCGCTAAAGAACCAACAGGTGTTTTTCTATTGTTTGTGATGTATAAACATCTGCTGTTTGACAAATCTCAGAAAACAGAGCAATGCTAGCACAAACATGTTGATCTACAAATACTGCATAGTTTAATCAGTGCATTGGTTACTTATGTCCTTTGTCTAACATCAAGGGAAATAAAAGATGAGGTCGATGTATTTTTGGTGTTGTATGCATCTATTTGGAAAGTGTAAACACTACAAGAACCATGTCTGGTTCCACCTTCCTGAGCAATTCTGATTCATTCTTTTGAAGACTAATTGACCTAGTCAAAACAACAAATGACTTTGTCAAGATAAGAATTTTTCATTCTACACGATCTACACATCTACAGGCAAAATGTTTTAAAAATTTACGTGATTTGCTGTACACAAGAAAATCTCAATGGCATGGCTCAATTTTACTGTCTAAATTTGGTCAGTGCCAACAGCCAGAGCGCCAAGTTTCGGTAAGTATGAAGCTTATACACCGACTGCACATGTGCTGCTTCATTCAAAAACAACCTAAGGGAGCTGGCAGCCTGCTCCACCTGTACAACTGACCCAACTCACACGAGGAGGGTAGAGAGGGGACTTGCCAGCCCTCATGAATAAGACACTTTTTAAGTCAGTGATATTTTTTACATTGCCTACGCTAATAACCGGATGGCACCGTTCTCAGATCCCAGCAGCAGTAGCCTCTTGGTGGGCAGCACTGCCAGGCTGGTGAGTGTTCCACGGAAGTTCTCAGAGCTCAGCTTAGTGCTGCTGATGGGGCTCAGGGAGATATCTGCCATGGAGTACACCCCTATCTTGTTAGCCACTGTTCCAGTCACAAGCTCCGAACCATAGAGGTCAAAAGCATGGATGGGTTCAGACTGCGACCTGTACTGGCGAAGAGGCTTGTTTTCAAGATCTTTCCATACAGTGAGTGCGTAGTCGGCGGAGGAGCTGATGATCAAGTTTCCTTCAGCAGCCTGAAAAGATAAACACAAGAAAAGAAATCACAGGTGGCTGCTGGTGATATTTTTACATCCTTTACATTTCTAGTGAAATTTCAAGCACCTGCCCAACACAATATAATCTCACATATAACTCGCTTGCTATAAATCCTAAATTTGTGAAGTAAGTCATGTTCAAGTTTTGGTGACTTTCTGAAAATCAACAAATGGTGTTGAAAGGTGTTTGCAATATTTTGCAACCCTCATGTATGTGAATGGGTTGTAAAAAACACCTCTACAAAAATAGCACTACCAACCATACAAATGTTCCATCTCTGTATGTCTATGCAGGATCATGAGAGAATGGAGCCTCGCCAGGATTCCTTTGGTGAGACTGGGCAAAATCTCTATTCCTAAATTGCATTTCTCTAATTTTTGGGTTTTTCCAATGAAGACATTGTGTGAGCCTAAACTTAAAAACATCACAAAATAGGCTGTTTACTTGAACAAATATACACCCACACACTTGGAAGTACCTTTAACTGGCACACAGACATACTGGATCAATTATCATCATAGAATTAAAAATTTGATCAGGTCATGAAGCATTGAGGTTAACTTTCCCCAAAAATTATTATTAAGAACTGAGAAAACGGGAAGTCTGAGTCATATTCATGTGCCAATGAGAACCGCTGTTTCTAATGAGTAACTTTTGTCCATATTTGCCTAAGCATGTGCCTTTAAAACCACAGATACAATCCTTGACCTAAATCGGGGTTAAATAAAGTTTGCTCATCCTTGCGCTCTGTTGACTACTGGGTACAACTTTCACCATCCTTTTAACTCTCATGTCTGTAGAACCACCATGTAGTCAGCATAAAAATAAAAATAAACTTCAATATTTATCACTTGTCATCTGAATATATCAGCCACACGTACTGCATCCACCTACCTGTACTGAATATCTCTAGTAGACAATGAATGTGTATGATTTTTTCTTCTGAAACAACTTTATACAGATTTTGCACAATAGATAGTGATATATTGACAGCATACATTTATTGACATGCTAAATATCAGTAAGCAAGAATGAAAGAACTACACATTTTGGGACACAGGTCAACCATCTGTGCGTGGTGACCTCTGTGACCCACCTTAAGGTCAGAGTTGGATGTGTTGTGTTTGTAATGTGTGTCACTCAAAGAAAACTGTCAACAGACAAATCATCATGAAGGGTTTCCAATGTACAACACCATTTCCATTTCACAGCAGTCACAGTCTACTGACTGATGCACGGGGATTCACAATATGATATAACAATATAAATATCTCTCTCCTGTAAACACTCTGTGTTGTAAACAAAAGGCTTGGGGTTGGTAAGTGATAATAGGGTTAATAATCACTGGGGTTTGGTGGGTTGGATGGTAAAAACAATCTCCCCTCTGGTTTCCACATCTACAAAGCTATTATTTTCGAGAAAATTATTTTCATGCTTCATGCAAATTACTTTCATTAGAGGTCAAGATCATAATTATACTACTTACAACATATATGTCATTACAATTACCCACAAAAACACTTGAACTAAGTAATATCTGTTATTTTCTGAGCTGCAGCCACAGAGCTGCAGGAGTAATTAGCAGGGAGAACATGCAAAGTGACACAGAGAGAGCCACGGTCAGCATGGATTTCAAACCCAGGGACCTTCTTGTAGTAAGGCAACAGAACCAGGCTAATGACAGCTGCAAGGCTAAACACTTTGTCTCCTTCTCTCCAATCCACATACTCCTTTCATTTAAGAAATTGCAGTCATTAATTTCTGTGGCATATAAATCTTGTTTGTGTATGAAAATCCGTCACATTGAACACAGTTGCCTTCCATTAATGTGAAGTATACCTTCATTTGGAGGATATCTCCCTCGTGAGCTGGCCAGCCCTTCAGAATAAGGCCGGTGCGTGCATCCAGCAGTACAATGAATCCAGAGGAGAAACCTGCAGCTACTGTGCGCCCCCCAGGGCTCACAGCCAGGTAGCGGATCAGCCCGGCACTTACATTGTTGTATGCCAGTCGAAACTCGTGCTGGAAGTGAATATTTGTCAATTTTGGGAGAAAAAATAATAATAGTAAAGTGCAAAAATAACATTAAAAAGATCAAGGATAATATATATTTCAAAAAACAACAATGGGTCAACGTAGCGAACTGAACTAAAGATTGCATAGAAATGACTGCTACCTGCAGTCCCGGTTTACGAGGATCAATGAAGCGGAGGACGGAATCTGCGCTGCCAAAGACAACACTGCAGTGAGGAGCTGGCATGGTGGTGACAGCCGTAATGGGATTCTTACCATCCACAGCTTCATATGACCGAATCTGCTTGCCTATGGATAATGGAGGACGGAATATTGTTAATTAGAAAGAAAGAGTGAACAGTACTTTATGTATATTTGTCCACCACTTAACTAATTCACTAAAGAAACAAGGTACAGGCTGCAAATGTGTAGTTTTAATAACGACCAAAAACAGATGATGCTTGATGTGCCTCACCTGTGTATTGATCCCACAGGTGCACTGTACCATCACAGCTGACGACCTCCTGTGAAGTCTCGAGCTGTCCAACATAGAAAACTGACTTTCGATGGTCAGTATATGTCTGCCTGGGTTCCACCTCCTGTGTTCCGTCACCATGGTTATACAGTGGCCAGAGCTTCACAGTCTTATCTTTACTGCCAGAGAGGAAGAAGTCCTCTCCTGCCAGCGGTGCGAGACACTTGGTGGTGCCTGAGTGACCCAAAAAGCTCTGCAGTCGGATTTGATGGAAGTGGAAATGCGGATCTTGTTGGTTCAGTCCAATCTCATACTGCCAGTAAGCTAGCCAGTTTCCCTGCAGGGAGCGGCCGCTGCGAGGGAGATCCTGCTTCAGGGCACTGTCCTCTAGGGTTGGACCTGTCACCCAGGAGGAGGAGGAGAATGCTGCACCGCTGGATGAAGTGAAGGTGGAGGCAGCGGTGACGATGGAGGAGGTATGGCTGCTGTGGGAGTGACCCCAGGAGGTGACGGAGGCCAAATTAGGGCTACCATTATAATCTGTGTCCCTGGACACTTGGATACGGTTCCCTACCAGGTGGCTCCCAAAGGTACCCGACTCTGGAATGGAGTCTCCCAGCAGGGTGGAGCTTGTAACGGGTGCAGGGAAAGGGCTGCATTCCACTCGCCTGCCTACGCTTGAAGTCAGAGCCATGGATGAAGTACGTAGCTGTACCCTGGATGCTGCAATATTAGCCTCTGCACTGCCAGGACTAACGCTCTGATGGTACGACTGGGCCAACTGCCACACCAGCTCATGGTTGGGAACTAGTTTTCGAATTGTTGTGTCACCTACAGAAATGACAGCACATGACAACATTCAGGTATGCCTTTGAACTGTAAAATTCTATTTGGACACATTCCTGGCTTTTGGGTATTTTGCATTTGGTGCAACATGGTGTTTTTTTTTACCTATAAGGCAGTAGAAAGGGATGTAAGATGCATAGGCCATCTCCGGGTTGAATACAGATTGCAGTTCCTCCAGTACTCCCAACTCATATGTTACATTTGACTCCTCGGGCGTGCAAACGTCCACTACTGTGACTTCTCCCACAACTCTGCGGGGGCCACTGTGCAGCTGAAGTAACAACAAATCAATGCATGTGAAAATTCTAATCTTGCTTAAATTAGTGCATACACTGCAAAGCAGATGTTAAGCAATTCAAGGGTTATTAGATTTGGCTGACTTCAATTTGGGCGGTTGTGTTTTGTTTCTGTCACTCTTTTTTTACCCTCTGTTGTTTTGTCATTTGTTTTCTCAATAGCACTTTCTGACTGATCTGTCTGTTGAAAGACTTATGAAATAAAGTTGACACTAGCCATATTTTTCATGCAATATTTTATCTGTACATACCTGAGATTGCAAACAATGCATCAGAGAGAAGACAGTGAAGAATCGGCACAGGGTGTCAGCCATATGCTGCTGCACCATCTCTCTGCCAATTCGCAGACAGATGAGAGCCATTAGGCTGAGTGTCTTGATGCATACAGCAGTGCGCGTCTGCACCCCACTGGGGAACCTGTGGTATGGCAGAAAAGATACAACCAACCTGAATGACAGGTCCAAAGTAGCAACTTTTTTTTCCATTACCTTGCATCTATTTTAACTCAAACATGTAAAAAAAAAGTCTCTTCAAATGACCAGAAACAGGTAAAGGATAAAGCCAATGAAAATGTGAAAACAATGAAATATTTTAGTTTTTTTTGTGGCATTGGGTACTGTGCTAGAATTATGGAACACAGGCAATATCATGAATTGAACCTTGCAATGCTGTACGTGTGTATTTACCCCATACGTGGGGATGTGAGCAGGTCAAGTAGCGGCAGCAGCACATCCTGGTTAATCTTCATGAGCATGTCCATTAAAGTGGTATCAGAGAGATAGACAATAATCTTTTGGGTAAGCGCAATAGCTCCAAGCAGACTTGCCTCCTTACGTGTGTTAAGACGCTGTGAAGAGGGTGGCGACACCTGGAAAAAAAAAAAAATTATATATATATATATATATACTCAACACCAATAATACGAGTAGGATTCATTAACAAAGTACAAAAGCCTTTTGGTACAGTCAGCAGTGATTAAATTTGCTTTCCCAGGTGAAAAAGTCATTTTCTTTTTCTTTCATTACCAGGTAGCCTATATAAGGCAGGTATTGGTATGTAAGTACAGGCTCTCCGTAAAGTTGAGCTACGTAAAGGAGACAGTCCAACACAGGCACTGCCGTGTGGTCGCCAACCACAGGTTTCTTCTCATACACGCTGCCCATTCCCACACTCTGCAGACTGCTCTCTTCTGCAACAGGGGCAACAAACTGGTGGTTCTGGGGCCCTAAAGCCAAAGAAGACAAACAACACAAGTACAATAACACTAAATTGTTTGTCAATTACAGTAAAAGAAGCCATGTTGAAATGCTATGTAAATGTCCAAAAGTATTTTCATGTTATCCAGTTACTCACCAATATAGCAGTTTGTGAGTAAACGTAGCAGATTTCTGGCCACGTATCGAGAAGTTACGGTCGGTCCAAGCTTTGCTGATAGCCATCTAACCGTCTTGCAGACTGTGTCTGTAGGTGGAGAAATCCAAGGGAGTGAGCAGAAAGTATACGATAAGCAGTATAAACACGTGCATTACACGGCTCTGCACTAATAACTCACCAAGAAGAATCTTTTGCTCTTTTTCCTCAGAGTTCTCCGATGGGTCATGGTCACCATTCTCTTCCTCCTCCTGATCTCCCACAATACCTTTCTCGGGCTCTTCCAGAACCATTCCATTCACAAACTCACCCTCCAGAGTGGCGACAGTCACAGAATCTTCTGTGAGGCCAGATTGAGTGAGCTGCCCAAAGTCAGACCCAAAGGTGTTTTCTGTGCTCTCTTTACCCTCAAGAGTCTCAGGCATTTCCTCCTCCTCCAGCTCTCCTCCCTCCTCTCCCTCACTGGCCTGTTTCAGGTCCTGGCTGCTGTCAGCTGATTTGAGACTAGCTCGATCACGTGTGGAGTCTCCATCCCCAATTGAGAGTTCACTTGCACTGCTTTTGTCACTGAGCTTCCCAACACTTACAGATTCCTGGTCTTGATCCTTGTGTGTAGAGCTCTGGTTCTGCTGTTTCCCACCTGACACCGCTGTACCGCTGTTGACATAAAACTCATTTTGAAAGTCCTCTGCCTCAGAGAGAAACACCTGGTCACTGAGACTGATGCCAGATGAGTAATCAACCAGCCCAGTATCTCCAACCACTACGACTCCTCCACCGGCCCCACTGTTACCTCCCATACTCCCACTAACAGATCCAGAGGATGACCGCACATCGCCACACTCAAAGTCCTCTTCCTCTTCTTCCTCTCCTAGATTACATGTCCCACTCCTCAGTCCTTTGCCAACTTGCCTGTCAGAGCCTGAGGTGCAGCTCTCAAAGCCAGTGATGACTTGCAACACATGAGGGAGTAGGTTAGACAGGAAAGCCTGGAGGCCTAGCCTCACAATCAGCTGCAGAATGAAACAGTCAGTGTAGAGATAGAACCGGCCTCGAAGACAGTGAGGGTTTTCATAAACATTGACCAATGGCTTCAATAAATACTTGTTTGCATTCCTGGGACCCAGTACTCTTGAGATGGGCTCAAACAGGTACCATGCAGCATAGACAGCAGTGGACTCCTCATGCATGAGGGTTAGAATAAAGGGTAAGAGAATCTCAAGACCCTCAGCTGTGATGTTACCTCGCAACAAAGTCTCAAGTTGCTGCCACAGATGAAAAACAACATCTCTTCCTTGATGGTTATAAGCGGACTCCATCTTCGCATGGTAGGAGAAGATAAAATGGTGAAGTGCTGCAAAATAGGAGGGAAAAGGAAAAGGCGTGATGATTGGGCTCAATAACTGGAAGGGGTTTGGAGGAGGGAGCCCATCACGGATAGGGTCATATTTGAAAAGGAGTGGACATGGGCCATGTGATACTTCTGTATGTTCTCTTCCAGAGTGCTTCTGTATTAGCAGCAGTGTCTCCAGAGCATGGTGGAGAGACAGCGGCACATCACGAAGGCTGGCAGAACAAAGCTTCATGACGGCTTTGAAGCGTTGTTTGAGGGGGGTCCCTGGTTTGAGTCCTCTCAGTTTTGAGGAGTTGAATATTTCAGCAATGAGAACACCAAGGGCCTGCATGTCTCTTTGGTATAACTGTGTAAGTGAGGGTAGATACTCTGCCATCATCATACTTCCTTCCCTCAATTCACTAGATGTGTCATGGTGCGCTACTTCCGCATGTAGACTCTTCACAAGGAAGTTATTGAGCTTCTCCAGCTCATCCAAAGGCTGTAATGGGTTGAAGCCTTCAGGAAGGATGATCCTGATGTCCTCTACATTGGTGGCTGTCACGTTCCCTTCCCCGTGTTTTTTGTTCGATGTCCCCCCTCTCTGCAACATGCCACTACGTAATACAGGGAACTCACCAGGGAATGAACTCGGAGACTGTGACACAATAAGTGCTGGGTGTTCCCCTCCTATCTTCCCTCCTGCGATACTGACGATTGGCAGTGGCACAGAACAAGAGGCAGAAGTGCATGAGCCAGTAGAAGATAACGAGTCCAGAGCTTCCATACCTTGTTCAAGCTCTTCGTATTTGTCTGCCGTTGTCCAACCACTGGATTCACACCCTGTGGTCTCTGGCACCATTCCATCCAGAGTATCGGCCACGCTGTCAACTTGAGGAATATGTAGAGAAGGCACGTTAAGAGCAGCAAGGCCTAGGAGAGGAGGTTCTGGTGGAGCATACTGGCAAGAAGATAAGCGGGGAGGATGGGGCTGGTCAAACAGCTGAACCACACCATAGGTAGTAAGATGGGTGTGGTTGTCCACAAGGTGCAGGCACACATTCTTAGCCTTGACAGCTTCTTTACCTGACAACTTGTAGCCAAATGTGAGATCTATCCAGTGATGCAAGTGCTGTGACACCTCTCTGCTCTCCAGAAGGTGTCTATGGATCTCTATAAACTCTTCACAAGACCTGCACCAGGAAGGCACATCCAAGTCTGGCATATCAGGATGGATTGATCGGAATATAGAAGGATCGGTGTAGAACTCTGGAATGCACTCGTCAGGTGTCCAGCTCTGCATGCGTTCCATAGTAGCTGGGTATTCGTTTGGCTCCCATTGAGATCTAACGTGGCTACACAACACAGATTTGGGTGTCTGCCGGGCTTTGTAGACATAGTAGGTAATGTCTGAGAGCACATCAGATATGTGATGAGGTACATGGAAATTGTCAGATGGCCCCGGGCCACCACCAACTACAGAGCCAGTGAGATCTCCTCCTACACCCCCGCCTGCTCCATTAGCCCCTGCAGCTGCCAAAGCCTCTTTGGTCATCTCATAAGTGAAGTCAAGTTGCTTATCCCCTTTGTTGAGCCTGAACTTAGACCGCCGAAGGTCCCGAAATTTTCCAAATGGCACAGTGAAATCCACCACCCATGGCAACACTGGGTGGTAATTGGGGTCTCCTTCTCGCCTTCCTGCTAATCTGTTCAGTTCCATTAAGTAGCGGAAATTAGTGACTCGGCCATGAACCCAATCTAGAACCAAATTCTTGAGCTCATCAAAGCAGTCTTTGCACAGTCTCTTGTGGTCATGGCTTGCACATGCACTGTGCCTTGGCAGGCCACTTTTTGGCACTTGTCTGCGAGTATAATCACTGTTTGCATCTGCCTCTGTCCCGAGCTCCTCATAATGGGCCAGACTGAGCTTGAGACGGCTGCAGAGTTGTTCATCTACTGCTATGTCCTGCAGGGATAGATCTCCACAAGACAGACCAGCCAGATGACATGCCTGCAAGGCTTTTAGTAACTGATAGAGAATGAACAACACTTTGGCATGGCTATTAGCAAGCTTAGCTGGGCTGTAGGAGACAATATCATGAAGTGAATACTGAGTATAGGGTAGAATGACATAGAGCATATCAGCTGTCTCCAGCAGGCACTCAGCCGGGAGAACATTAGGACACAGCTGGTCAGATTGGGATTTGGAAAAACAAGAGGAATGGGATGGCAAATAATTGTCTTTTTCCCTCTCTCTGGCTGGGGAAAGGGACGGTGACATTTTGTCAGACGAGATGAATGAGGAATTGAAGAGCTTCTGCAGTGCTTGACGCACAGCATCTACGGCTGCAACATGCATCTGCTCTGTGGCTCCTGCATATGGTTGTACAAATTTGGAATGAGCTTCACGCCATAAGTTCCTGAGAAAAGAAAAAAGACAAAAAGGTGACATATTATTATCAGAACCATGGTTTACGGATTCACTGGATCAGACTATTTTCCAGTGTAGGCACTGGAAAAATAGATATAAATTATACATGAGGATTAAATGATACACTAATTACATACAAGACTTGAGGATTTCATTTTCATTATTTCATTTTGAGGTCAACAGTTGAATTTTAGAAAATAGAAATCTGCCATACCAAATGCTTAAATGACACCATTTATGTTTATGTTATATATATAGATACAGATATGAGTGCTTCATATTTTAAAAATAATACATAGTCAATTAGTGGTCATAGTCTTATGAGTGCTACTTCTTTGTAGCTTAGGTGTAAAATAACTGCCACAACTAGATTTTACAGTAGAATATCTTTTAAGTATGTACAGTACCTGACATTGTGCTGTGACACACAATGCATGGTCTTAATGTAAGAATCATGGGATGTGGCATCCATTGGCTGATAGCATGGGTCTCTGGCCAGTTTGTATCCCAACTTGCTTTTCCTCAGACCTTGAATGCAGACTCTTGTCCAGCCGGGTGGCAGTTTAGCCTGGGAACATTGAAGATATGTGCGTATCTCTGTTTCGCTCATGCTGTCAAAGCGCCCACAGCGCACTATCCTCCTCTCCCTTAGGCTCATCACCCAGCGGACAGGGACAAAAGCTACAACCTCTTGTGGACGGGGACCAGGGCCCTGCTGCCGTCGGTCAACCCCCAAGTCTTTCTCCACTGCAACCGTCAGCCAATCCATGGTGAGTCTTGGATACCTTCTACGAGTCACTCAATGTCCAGCTGTGTCGCCAAGAGGACGACTTTCACAAATCCATTCGGTTTTGAATCAAAGGATCTAAGGGCAGAGTGAATGTCTTCTTCCGCTTGTGCCTCTGATGAAATAGTTGAAAAGCAGAAATAAGCATTCAGATGAACAATAAGCTCTTTGTTCAGGCATACTGACAATATCGCTGCTTTGCAAAAAGCCAATCATTTCAACAGAACAGCTATGGCTGTAGCAATCAATGAGCGATGAAATTAGTAAGTGCACATGACTAGCTGCTGGAACTCCAACAACAGTGAATAAGATGAAGATTTATATACTACGTGTACCTAAAACTGTCATACAGTAAGATGGTTTGCTGTCACAAATGAGAGACCAGGAATTCCAAGAAACAAAAAAAAAACAACCTAAAGACGAACAAAACATTTTAATATTCAAACAAAGACATTAATAATGCAGCTAATGATCAAATCATAAGAATTAAAACAATAAAACACCGCTGTAGGTGGATCATCATTTGGAGGCTTTTTGGGCTTGTGGCTGACTTCGGCGAGTAAACGCAACGTTAAGTCAACTTTAGCGATAGCTAATGCTAAGCAAAGTGGCTAGCGATGCATTACCCAACTTAAACAAGCAAAAGCACTGCTTATAGTTTGTAACACTCTTTTCAAATGAGCGGATATGCTATTGACGTTTGACCCAGATGTAATCATGATATAACAACAACAATAACAGCGCTTCACGTTGAATGTTAGCTTTGTTGTTTAGCTCACCTCTCACCACTTGTAGCGGCTGTGACAGCTAGCACTAAGCTAACATGCCCACTTTGTGCTGTATTTTCGATTAACTTTGCAAAGTGATGCCACGATCCGGGCATGTATTTTCTCCCTCCATGCTGTTTGGTCTGCAGCAACGGGTCTACCAGGCAATCATGCAGCCGACGGTATTGTTTCTGGACGAGTTGGAGCCATGTTTTAGAAATGAGAACTCACGTGACACAACAGCAGCCCCATCTCATGTGATTCACGCTCAAAGCAAAGCGACTTCCTCAAGAACAACTCGTCCCTGAAATCTCAGACTGTCAATGTGGAACTGGAGAACTAAGAATACTGAGTTGGGAGCAGCCGTGTGGAAAATTGTGAATTGCTACAACAGGTTTTATGAACAATTAGATCATGAATTAGTTTCGATTTTCGTGTTTTGTTAATGATTACACAAACACTGCATACTGTAGACTAATTAAGTCATGGTGAATCACATGTCCAGTCATTATTCCAGGACTTCCTTTTCTAGAGACATTGATGCTAAGATTTGTTTCCATATAAGCATTTGTGAGGTCAGGGACTGATGTTGAAGAAGGCCGTGGAACAGTCAGCACTCCGATGAATCCCAATGATGTTCAGTTAAAGGGTTAAAGTTCTATTCAGCGATGTAATTTTACACCCAACTCAGCAGTACTTTTTCATGGACAATTATGTTTTATACAACCACACATCATGTGAGAGTGGACAGTATTTCCTGCAAATGCAGATGAGGGGTGTAGTAAGAGTAGCTTCCACGAGATGGCAGTATATACACTCTTTCACACATCACAAAGTATGACTCACTCCCTTCATTTACAATCCACCTTTTCAAAAAAGGCTTATATTATTTGACTCCCTCTGCCTTTCCAGAACTGTGATAACACAGCAATGTGAATTTTATTACTATCAATGTATGTAGTGCATGTATTGTGTAGCTATGTATTTTTTTTTTTTTCTTATCCTTAACTGATGTAGTGTATTTGAGAAAACTATAAAGCGCTGACAAATGTATTACTGTTATAGTTGTTATTATTCGTAATTATAATTGTCTGATAGACACACTTTGTTTTCTCAGCATTAGTTTATTGATGATAATGCTGATGCAAAACTTGGATATTTTGGAGAATTTGTGGTGAGAACTGTTATAAGGGATAATAATTATCACAGTGACAAAACTTTAATTCAGTTGGGTGTTTGTCTAAGTAGAGTAAACCATGCTACAGGAGAAAAATAATTAGTTCTGCGAATTGTAAATGCTAATGTGTCGTATAACATAGTGCTAACACATGTAGAAATAAAACAAATTTACTCTACACTGATGTAGGAGTGAAACAGTTTCATTCAGGTAGTTTCTCTCACTTGAACAAATTGTCCATTTGTTCTGAACAGTTTCATTCAGGTAGTTTCTCTCGCATGAGCAAATCTCCTGAACAAATTGTCCATTTGTCAAATTGAACAAATAGTTCATTTGTTCATGTGAGGGAAACTACCTGAATGACACTGTTCAGATTTTGGCTGTTACATGTCTTTAAACAATGTAAATGAGATTATAGGAATAAAGGTTGAAATCAAAAACTGGGTTGTAGGTGCACAATTACAGGGAAATAAATTAAAAGTTGCTCCCATCTCAGCATACCACCAAAACGCAGCATAATTACTGTCAGCATGTTTAACAGGAGCGTATCATACCTTTCACATTCATTTTCATGTTTTCACTTAAAAGATTAAATACTTTTCCACAGCTGGCACACTTTGTTCAAAATATATATATATACAAAAAAAAGCAAGATAAAAAAAGCAAAACAAAGCTGAAAAAGTAAAAAGACCATTTCATTTGGAGAGAGGACCTCAAAGTAAAGATGTGTCTTGTGCTTTATAATTTCAAATACAAAAATACTTCCTGAGCTAAATCATCCAGTATTCAATTAATGAGAAACCTTAGTGGCTCCAACAGGGAGAGAGTTACGTATCTGTTGGAGTAATAATATTTAAATCTGAAAAGTATATTGGATGCACTTTGTCAGGTCATGTGAATCTTTCCTGAAGGCGTCGTGTGTATTTTACACAATATTTATTTGTTTAATCGAAACCATGAAACAGCCTGTCAATAATTAGCTTCAACAAAGTGATATTTGACATTTTCTGAGGAAGGTGAAATGCATATGACGTTAACTGTGTGGTGTAATCATCTTTATCGTTGTTATGTGGGCCTCTAAAGCCCTTTGAGCCATTATATGTAATTTTGGGCTAACAAAAATAAACTTGATTCAACCTTACTTAGCAATCAAAAGTGTATTTTTTTAACCATTAAAATGTAATAACTTAAGTCCTAACTGAGCAAAAAGTTTGAAGAAATATAGCTCAACAGTGAACCAAATGAATACATCACATGCAAGACTGGCACATAACCCGTCAATCTTATTATATGAAATTATGACGTCCATGACATTTTTTGCCACCATATTCAAAAGTCTGTCCATGTCTGTATCAAAACAAACGATCACTTCAGTGAAATCAACTTAACTTTCAATTCACAGGGTTGTGTTTCAATACACATAATTTACATTTCTAACACTTCATGTGACTCATAAGTTCAATAATGACCCTGTCAAACAAACTCATGCTGTATTTCAGGACATTGTTATTATTATTGTTATTACTGTTGTTGTTATTACATGTGGCGGATCCTGGTACGTGCACGATAAGCTGCAGCCCAGAGCGGCATGGTACAAGGCGGCGGTACAAGGCAAGGCGCGCGTCTGCGTGTCAGTGACGTCATGTCAGCCTATGGTGTGTGTTTAGCTTGATCGGAATGAGTGCCCGGTAGTCGACTGACCTTCTGTTCATTCCTCCCATTGTACTGCTTAAGGTTCCAGCGCAGCACATCGTGTAGCCTATACTTTACGTGTACAGTACACACACACACACACACACACACACACATACACGCACAGTCACACAGTCATCCCGATGCCCAGTTCCAATTTGTTGCCTATATCCGATTTTCTTGACTGCCTGCCACATACAATACCTCCATTTCCACTTCTTTAACAGAAATTCCCGTTTTTGTTTATGTTTTCGGAGAGCACTGAGAGTCCTGTGCGCGTGCATTTACGTCATTTTGCGGCTTTGCATTTTCACTGACGTGCCACTCGCAATGACAGGGAATATCCGATCTGTATGACAGACGTACTGGAAGATAACCGATTCAAATTATACTTATTTCCACAGATGAATGAGGTCCATGTGTTTTCTGTTTTCCTGCTCACACACACCTTCGTGGTATCCGATCTCTGCCACGTGGGAGGAAAACATCGGAATTGATTTATTTGTGCAATGTGATTTTAAGAACATCATTTATCATCTTGGAGAATACCTGCTCCCTTTAGTGTTTTTTTTAAATAATTTGCTATTTTATTCGTCCATTTAGATGTATTTTTATGCACTTTTGCTGTTTGTATGGGTCTTGCAATTTTTACAGTACTACTCAGTGTTCTCTCTTTAAGTATCTTAAGGACTTGTTCTTGTTTTTTGACATTTAATATCGTTTCTTTTAAAAATGTACTGTATGTTAGGTGTCCGTGCCGGTGGGCCCTGGTGAATGCACTACAATCTGCACTAAAATTTTATGATGTCTTTTGCATTGTCTCCAAATGTTTATGCGCAGTTTTGCGCGTCACGTGTGAGGCTGTCATGTTAGCTTTAAATCTTAGATGAGACTTTTTAAAACTCTCATGACGTTTATCTCCTCCGGCTCGTCGCCCAGTGTCTAAGCTTCAACTTTAGGGCAGATAATCTCAAATATTTGCCAAAGTGAAGGCACCTGTCGCGTTTATGATGTCCTTGTAAAAAGGGGAGTTTTTCCTTGCCGCTGTCGCCAAGTGCTCGCTCATGGGGTAATGTTGGGTCTCTACATATTCAAGAGTATGATCTTGATCTGCTCTACCTGTAAAGTGCCATGGGATAACTTTTGTTGTGATTTGGCGCTATATAAATAATTGAATTGAATTGAATGTATCGTCACGACCCCAGAATGACGATGGCGCGTAACAGGACGATGGCCCGATCTGCCATTCACATAAAACATTCTCTACCTCACTCTCTCCCTCCCCCCGCGCTCCCAACTCGCTTCATTGTGATTCATTGTGGTTTCTGTGGTCCCCCTCCTCCTCCTCCTATCCTCCTCCTTCTCCTCCTCCTCCTCGTCTCTCCTCCCTCTGTGCGTAAAAGGCGATCCATGGTGCGAAAACTTTCCTTACCTTGGTTTAGTTTTAAGAAGTTTAAGATGGCTTTCACCAAGTATCTTTGCTCCATCAAGAATGAACTTATCCTCTTCTCCGCTCCAATTGTACTCCTTCCTCTCCCTTTGGCGATTGGCTCAGAGGTACGTAACTAATTTAGGATGACACAAAAGCCTGACGACAAACCGGCGAGGCTGAAATTGACAAATTCAGCATTTATTTGCGCATATCTGGCAAAAGCGTGATGGAAATCAATCACTGTTGAATTTCCTCCGTTTTTTTTCTCTCCTTAAAATCGAGGCTGATCAGAGAAACGTGAATATGTGTGGAGTGGGAGCACATGAATGAACTCGATGGATGGCCGTTTGTGCGTGAAAATGCGGGTTGAGTGAATGAATGTGATTTGGTTGAAGTTCATCAGCTCTTGCACCTGCTGATGCGACTCAGGACTTGGGGGTAAAATGCATGGGAACCGTCCTGTGTTGTCCCAGCCCGTCGTCCTGTTATTTTAACTCCTCGTTGTTAGCATGAAGGGGTCATGTCCAGCGTGGGAACACCGAGTCCAAGGGTTCTGTCCACGTTGACTGCTGCATGTGACACAGGCTGCGAGCATGTTTGGACTGCAACACGGAGAACATGCATGCATGGGTGCAACATGAACACAGAGAAAAGACACCATAAACTTGAATTCATACACGTAAAAACTCAAGATAAGATTTAAAAAGTTAGAAAAAGTAAAAGGGAACTTTAATGAGTCAATGTTTGTCTAATAAATGTAAGTTTATAAATCACTTCACAACATCTTCATTATGCTCTGTCTGCAGTTTATACTCAGTTATTGATTGCGTACTAAATGAGAACAGGCTCATTAAAGCTATGCAAAGTCCTTAAAATAACCCTGAACTTATAATGACTCAATATCCATTTCATTTATCATTGGTTATTAACCTGTCTAAAACTGAAGTGTGTGTGTGAACTCACAAATAGAAGTAAAAGTGTGCACATGTGACCAGAGGTAAGAGAACAGTACAGTGATCTTTAACCTGTGAACCCAATCAGCATTCTGACAAGATACACTTTCACTACTCTGAACAACTTTCAAAAATGCATTTTGACAGAACAGTGTTGTTTTACAAATTAAAAACTACATTCATTTATATTTATATCAGTTTATGCTGATTGTTTTTGGGAGTGCCTGTTTTGTCGTTTTAAACTTTTGTTGCCATCTTGACCAGGAGGCAGAATGTGCCTATGTGATCATCCTGATGGCCGTGTACTGGTGCACGGAGGTCCTACCACTGGCTGTTACCGCGCTACTGCCGGCCCTCCTCTTCCCCCTGTTTGGCATCATGCAATCCAAAGATGTAAGTATATTTACCAACTGATAGAATTCCTCAAACAAGGATGGATTTTTGTTATGTGCTCACTTTGTGTGACCTCGTAATCCTAGGTGTGTATGCAGTACTTGAAGGACACAAACATGTTGTTTGTGGGGGGGCTGATGGTTGCCGTAGCTGTGGAGCACTGGAATTTGCACAAGCGCATCGCTTTGAGGGTGTTGTTGTTTGTTGGTGTCCGTCCAGCACTGTGAGTCTCTTGCATAACACCACAGCAGGTTCTTGAATGGGCTTGTCACAAAGCAAATCAGTATCTAATCAGCCATGATAACAAACAGTCAGTATAGATTGGGAAAATGTAACATTGCCATCATGAAAGACAACGCTCTTTGTTTGTGTGTACTAATACTTATCAAACACTCTGGGTCTAACAGGTTGTGTCATTTTATGATCCTGGCAGGTTGATGTTGGGATTCATGGGCGTGACAGCCTTCCTGTCCATGTGGATCAGCAACACAGCCACCACAGCCATGATGGTGCCTATTGTCCAAGCTGTGTTGGAACAGCTAAACAACAGTGAAGTAGAGATGCCTCAGATCCTCAGCTCTGAAACGCAGACCCAACAGTCAGATATTGACAGCAAACAGCCTCCGCAGATAGAGAAACAGAGCGAGGGACAGGGTGAGCTGTGCAGGTGCAATGAAACTGAATGGAAAATGTAGAGCATAAAACCAACATCTTCCTCTCCTCTCATGGTTTCTGGTTGAAGGTCCGGTGGTTGTGACTTTCTTAGATGCTACAGCCGAGGCTGAGCACCACAAGGAAGCAGAGGAACGAAAGTGGATGTGTAAAGGCATGACACTGTGTATTTGTTACGCTGCCAGCATTGGAGGCACGGCCACACTGACAGGCACCGGTCCCAATCTGGTACTGAAGGGCCAAATGAACCAGTGAGTGGTTTTCCTGAGTTATTGTTTATCACTAAACCATTTAGTTCATTTGAAATGTGTACATTAATATATTTTGCATTTTTTATATTTTTTTTCCTCAAGACTCTTTCCACAAAACGGAGACGTCATTAATTTTGCCTCCTGGTTCGGGTTTGCCTTCCCAAACATGATCCTCATGCTCACACTGGCTTGGCTTTGGCTGCAATTTGTCTTCATGGGATTCAAGTGAGTGAAGTGGTCAACGTAGCCCACATCTGCTGACAGAAGTTTGAATCAACATATTTCTTTTCTGTGTGATAGTTTTAAGAAAACGTGGGGATGTGGAGCTGTGAAGACAGAGAAGGAGATCGCTGCCTACAATGTGATCAAAGATCAGCATCGTCAGCTGGGTCCCATGTCCTTTGGAGAGATGAGTGTCCTGGGTCTCTTCACTCTGCTGGTTGTGTTGTGGTTTAGCAGGGACCCAGGTTTTGTGGCCGGCTGGGCAACCGAAATCTTCAACTCCAAAGCAGAGTTTGTATACATAACTCTTTGTAGTTCATCATCACTTTCACTCACACGTTGATATAATTTGTGGTTGTGACCTATTGTGTTTATTCCCTCTCAGATATGTGACTGATGCCACCGTGGCTGTGTTCATTGCTGTCCTTCTCTTCGTTTTGCCGTCTAAAGCCCCACGTTTCTGTTCATGGAGGTCTCAAAGTTTGGACACAGGTGAGTTGAGTCTGGATGAAAAATCAACAGAAGAGTATGTGACATGAACTCAAGATTTTGAAAAGCTGGCCGTTTTTTTAATGTTATTTTAATCTGAAGCACCCCATCAAGCTGGCCCACGGACAGCTTTGCTCACCTGGAAAGTAGCCCAAAAGAAGTTACCATGGAGCATTGTGCTTCTCCTTGGAGGGGGCTTTGCACTCGCCAAGGGAAGTGAGGTAAATGGCAGTAATATCAGTAGTAATGGTACCTAGTTTAGAGCTTAAACGTAATATAATAATGTCTGTAGATGTTGGCATAAGATGGTGATTGTTGCTTTTGTCTCATTTCTTCTTCGCTTTTTCAGAAAGTAATGTAAGCAACAATTACTGAAAACTTTGTACAGTTGGTTTTTGGTAGCTGACAGGATAAAGGCAGTACATTTCCAAATTGAACACTGTATATGATATTTATATATATATATATATATATACTGTATATATGTGATACATATCTCTGTAGGAATCCGGACTCTCAAAGTGGATGGGAGATCAAATGGCTCCTTTGCAAAGTATCCCTCCCTGGGCAATAGCTATCATCTTGTGCCTGCTGATTGCTACCTTCACTGAGTGCACGAGTAATGTGGCCACTGCGACGCTCTTCCTACCTGTCTTATCCTCATTGGTAAGTGGCTGTTGGACTGGCAGTCTTTGGAACTGTTAGATCTGATTCCCCTGTTGGGGTCTAGCATTAGGGTTACTCAGTGGGGAAAGCCTTTCTCTTGTCTGGTTACCCTTCTGTTTGGCCATTCAGGCTTAATATGTATGTTCCCCTTCCCTGGGCCCCTCCTCCCATTAGGAACCTGCCAAACACACCAGTTTAGCCCAGTGCCCTGTGATGGTGCCCACCCCACTGCAGCTGAAGAATGGAAATACTGTGCCCAGCAACTCAGCATTCAAGCAAATGCTTGAGCTTGGTCGAAAAGAAAATGCCAAACAGAGTATTCAGTTAGATATTTATTGAGGGCAATGCCAAGTAGGAAGACAAAGCGTGTCAGGTTCTTGAAAAGTGCGCAAGTGGGATAAAGCGAGAGACAGGGCGAGAGAGGGAGCATGGAATCGGTGGCACTCTGTGGTGCTCGTGGTTTGTGACGAGCCAATTCATGTTTCAGGCTATGAACCTTCACTTCGTATTGTAACAAAGACAGACAGAGATGGGCAAAAAAATGTATATTTTAGATGTATTTTAATACAAAACACTCATGTTGGAAATGTATCAAAATAAAATGCAAACCGCCATGAATTTCCCAGACTTTCACAGTGGTTCCATAGGACTTTGACAAGTAGGAGGTCTGAAATTTTACAGCTCTGAGTTATGCGGAATGTATCATTAAACATCTAGTTTGCAGAGGCTCTTTTTTCTCAAACAAACCTTATTTTAAAAAGGAGTCCAGCAAAAAGATTTATACAATGATACAACTTACAAAGATGTTAGGATGAGCATTTGAAAATGCAAAACCTTAAAGTCTTTTGACACAATTGACATCTTTTTAAAAGATTAAAAAAAGCAAAATATGTATTTTGTATTGAAAATTCATATTTCAAACAACTATCATAAATACTGCCCATCTTTGCAGACAGATGATAAACATTGAACATGATAAGAAAAAAAACAAAAACAAGTAAGTTTATTTTGAACACCAGACATTATCGTTGCCTTGTAAGCTAACATGTTGAAAAATCTAAATCGGAAACAAAATCCACCTAGTGTTTTCCATGGTTATGTCTGCCATTTAAGTTGCAGCTTCAGCACATTTCTATTTTAGTTGTCAGCACCAAGCTTGCAAGAATTGCATGTCACTGTAACTACAGCTGCCCAATGAGAGTGTAGAAAATTGCACTCATTCCGGCCATATTTATGAGTCAGTGAATATGATGCAAAAACACAGCCAGCCAGGGGAGTGGAGGGATTTGTCATCAAGACAGCGTTCATCCCTGTCTCAGACTGCTCAAGCTTTCTGTGTGTTTAATCCAGGCCCAGTCCATTGGAATGAACCCTCTGTACGTCATGGTGCCTTGTACCCTAAGTGCGTCTTTTGCCTTCATGCTGCCTGTTGCTACACCGCCAAATGCTATTGTCTTCTCCTATGGTTACCTCAAAGTTGCTGACATGGTGAGTGTGGCGGTTTGTAGCGTTCAATTACTTAAGTATAGTCAAAACTTGCATAGCTGTCATTTGAACGTCAAAGCTCTATGATTGCAGAATTCATGTGTTCACATGTGCTTGCAGTTAAGATCACTGTGTACTTTTTTCCCCCCTCTGTCAGGCCAAGACAGGCATAGTCATGAACATTATTGGCATCCTCTGCATTACACTGGCTATCAACAGCTGGGGCAAGGCTATGTTTGACCTGGACTCCTTCCCTGCATGGGCTAACGCCACCGGGGTGTGAGCCTGGCCAGGGTTCGCCCATAGGAGACACTGCCCTCCCTATCGATAGGTCCCAGACAAAGGCCTGTGGTCAGAGAGACAGCCCGGGATGACATGGAGGACTGCCTGTGCCTGGGTGCTCTTAGCATACAAGCCTACGTCTATGCTTGATTTAATTGACACCTGAATGTTGCTTGTGAAAGAAAATGGAGACACGTATGAGCAGGAAAATGTGGGAAGAGTGATATTAAAATGTACTGCACTATGATGAAACACTTTGACTTCAATAGACACCTAAAACAGTACAAAGAAACCATAAAGGATTTGCATTTGCATCCTTGGAGAAAATAAACATGCTGTTTTACACTCTTCATCGGTCAGTTGAAGAGCCAGAGCCTTTCAAGTCTCATCTGCCTATATACCTATACCTAAAAGAAAAACTGCCTTCACTGCTGAGATACACATTGGCATCAGTAGAGTGGAGCGGTTGATAAAGTCAAAGAGTCACATCCAAATCACAACGAACCACATAGAACCACAGCACTGTATAATACTCTTAGTTTTACAGTTGTACATCAGTGTTTGTTTGTGTAGTTATTTTATTTATAGATAATGTCATAATATGTAAAATAAAACAGAAAATGAAACATGTACCATATATCCATGTCTAACCATAATTGATGTACATATTAGGAGGTGTGGTGTTCCGTTAGTTCCAACATCACTTGAACTTTGAAGTCTTATTGGAAAGCCTTGTGACCCTGATTTGCCTCGGACAAACAAACATACTGATTTGTTTCTTTGTAAATGCATTTCTAACCATTTAGATCAATATGTGTGTACATTTTGAAATGTAATGAGCTCTTTTTCAACTCCAATAAAGTTGTAATTAAGAATCAATGGGTCCATTTACCATATGTATGAAGACCAGTTCTAGAGGACTCTGCATTACATGATACCCAACACATCTAGAATAAAGGGAAATTGAAGGGAAACTAAAAATGCCATAACTTACCATAGTAAGGGTTACTGTAAATGATTTTAGGAATTTTTAGCAGAATTTCTCTATGAATTATGAGATTGTTATTCCTTTTCTATGTCGTATAGTCAAGAATTAATGGCTTATTACCGTAAAAAATCTCATTAAATGTATCTGAAATCCGTTAAACTGAACTTTTCACATAATAATGTATTCAGTTACACATTAATTTACCAGTGTTCAAGGGGTTAATATAGACACATCCATTCTGAATACTCTTCCTCATCCTTTGCATAGTTGTGGGTTATTATTATGATAAACAGATTTGGCAATTATAACAGTTTCCACTGATGGTCTGCGGGCTTTTACGCCACAATGATGAATAATAGGTGGGACTTACCTGTAAAACAGCATCGTCATCATCATTTACCGTCATCCAAAACAAAATGATCACACTTTCATCATCACCCAGCTCTTTGTCAACTTCATGTGACTACTATCTGTGTTTGAAAGTGCATTTCATGTTTCGTCAGCCACTGTCTGGCATGGTGACCTCTTGTCTTGTGCATGGGCTGATATAATCCTGTAAACACAGACCGTAAAGCCAGAGTAATCCTGGTCTCAAAGGCCACGCCTAGGCACAAGCTGCTGGTCATTGTCCTTCACCTGTGGGATTGTGTGAACCAAAGGTCAAGGTCAATGTCCTGTGTTGTTGGTCTTAGATGACAAACAATGTCAGCTCAAAGAAGACATTTCACAACTCCCTATTTAGAGACTTAGAGCACTTTATTACAACCCACACATGTCTGTATCCATCCATGTTCAGATGTGACCGGCGTCTGTCACCATGATGAGAATAATGTTTCACAAGCAAGATGGAAAATTCACAGATACTCTAAATATTTCCACAAAGTTCATCATAAGAGCCCATATGGCACTCGACTGCACTGAAACATTCAGCAGTTTTGCAGTGTTGGTTGCATCACGTGAAAGAGTAAAACATTACACTTAACGTTACTCTCCAGCAAAGGTAACAAGAAAATCGAGTGTGCAAAGAACACATGAAAGGTTTGACCTCCGTTAACATGTTTAAAGAGCAGTAAACAGGGATTTATAGAGCACCTCAAATCATTACGATCTTAGAGCCCACCCGG
>OMNV01016083.1:4551-22935 GCA_900303265.1 Brotula barbata | reverse complement strand
ACATCCTAATGTCTAATTTGTGTCATCTTCCATCTCTGTCTCCTCTCCCCAACATGTACTTGTTTATTTCACTCACTAGTGGAAAGGTCGGTGTAAAACACAAGGCAGAGTAAAATAATGACAACATTTGGATAAAGTCCCTGCGTCGTCTTTGTAAACAAAATATTCCTATTATTTTCTTTTTTGTTATCAAAATGCTCCTATTATACGTATCTATAAGGCCATTTTGGTGAGCGATTCATAATGGCCTTTTGGATTTGAAAGCCTCTGACGGTTCAGCCGAGCACAAATCAGGAATTTGGCAAGACATAATTACAGTCATTTGTTGATATTAATCCATATTTTACACACAGGTGTTATGACTCAATAGAAGATGTCAGGTGAAGGAAACATTATGTGAGGTCATTGTTGAAATTGAGAGAACAGTTTTCATTTGAATAACTTGAAGAAGTGGGATTAGATCATTGTGAAAGCGAATCATGTGTAAGTTAAAACGTAATGAAAAATAACTCCATCCAAACTAACATCACAATATCATGATTTCCATAGGTGCCACCTCTACCATACCCAGTTCCCAAGTTACCCAAGTTACAATTGTTTGTGCAACGCTATTATGAAGTTGACTGATGTTTCTTTTTAGTGAGCATAGTAGTGAGCGCACATGTTCACCAAGGTTGGTTACAATAGACTCATCCATTCAAGAGATAAAAAAAAAAAAAAAAAGACTTTTTGAAAAATGAGCTACTGCCACTCAACTTTGGCAAGACAATTGTCAAAAATGGTAAGGAGTATTAATTAAATTAAATTAAATTAAATTAAATTAAGTGCAATCAAATCGAATTAAATTAAATTAAGTGCAATCAAATTAAATTAAATTAAATTAAATTAAATTAAATTAAATTGAGTTGAGTTGAGCTGAGTCGAGTCCAATCGAATCGAATCGAATTTAATTTAATTTAATTGTGAGAACAATACTGGAAAATCTATGGAGATGTGCCCTCGGTGGATGAATGCAGCTAGACCCTAAGAAAATCCAGAGTCCCGGAAAGGAAAGAAGTTTGATCTTGTGACTACCTATGATTATGATTATTATAAATATGATTGAAATACACAAAGCCAGACCATCTTTTTAAGTTAAGTGGTGAGTTGCATTGGTCGGGTGGTAGAATATCCAAATATCAAAAAAAAAGTCATACATATGGATCAAGGAACTTTCCTATGCATTAAAAGTGTTCATACACACTTTGGCCGTCCTTCACTAAAACTGAATTTCACTCAGTGGTTGTCCTGTTCATGTACATACAACTGCATCATGCTCTATTCCCGCCGTGTGAAATTGAAAAAACTCCCTGAGATTCGCCTTCACTGGCTCACTCAGTTGTTTCCCCATCTTTGTAGTAGTTGCATCTACCTTTCTCTGCTGTTGTTTCCATCATATTATTCTGCCTCTGCACCTCTCTGTGTGGAGTTTTCATGTTCTCCCCGTGTCTGCGTGGGTTTCCTCCAGGTGCTCCGGTTTCCCCCACTCACAAAAACATGTGTGTTAGGTTAGTCACTCCTGCCATTGACCCTGACCAAGACAAGGGTGGAAGATCTGGAGTTGGTCCCCGGGTGCTGTTGTATGTGTGTGTTTGCATGTGCATGTGTTGACTGCCCACTGCTCCTCATTGAGGACGGATAAAAGTGCAGAGAATTAATTTCCCTATGTGGATCAATAAAGTATCATTCTTCTTGTTCTAGTTTGTGACTTTTCACTCATGATTGTCCCCTTATTGCAAAGCAAAGACTAAGTCATTTTTTTAGACGCGTGTCCGTCCTGCAATGTTATCTTCTGAAAACTGCAGCCAATCAAAATGCGGGACATTGTCTGAATATGCGGGACGCCGGACAAGTGACGAAAATGTTGTACAGTCCTTCACAAAGTAGAACACCTGGTCATGGACTACTTTACGGTCATTTGAAACAGATTTTTCAACATGCAGCAATGTCTTTAATAGAACAGCCACAGATGATATTGGGTACAATGAAAATAAATTTAAAAAAACATGATGTAACCTGATGTACCTTCAGTCAGTGACACATACTATGCTGACATCAATATCAGGTGCCTCAATATCTGATCCAGCTGTGGGTGCTGTGCTACACACACACATATACACATGCAGATGTGTGTACACGTCTCAAATTAGACAGTTGACTTTCCTCTTAAGGCTTCATTCTGTATACACTTATGAAAGCGTTTACATTACAATCAACATCTTGTTTACCCTGACCTCTCAGACAGTGAAGTCATCAGCGCTGGCCGTTTGCCACCTGTACCTTCTGCAGTGCACTGTGGACGGGTTGAAGAATTGATTACAGCTTCAAATTTGGAGAGGATGGATGGATTGTTCTTTGCATGGTCACTGTGCAGGAATTTAGTTGAGGGTCAGTAATGTCTTCAGTTGTCCTATTTGATTAGTGGAGAGCAGCGTGCTGATTCGTTCGTATTGTCACGAAGCCAAGGTCAAATGTGTAAGAGAAAATTTCCCCAGCTGCCTTTTTCAAGCGTCTCTTTCTGCTTTGATTAGGATACAGGTTATTGCAAGTAATGGTAAATGGACTGCATTTCTATAGTGCTTTTTTCCAAAGTACTTTACAATGTTTGCCTTACATTCAACCATTCATACACAACAACAAACTGGGCAAAGTGGGGTTTGGATCGAACAGGCAACCCTTTGATCACAGGGCGAGCACCTCACCCCCTAAGCCACGCTGAATTATAATTGAAATCAGTAGCAATGAAAAATAAAAAGATGATGAATTGTTGCTGTTTGTGCCTTACCTGGCAGTCTGCCAAGTACGCCAGAGAATACCCAAAGGCTCATCGTTGATATCATCATCAACAAAATCAATGTGTTGTCGGGGCTAGAACTGTTGCTTCACAGCACGAAGGTCCTGGGTTCACATTAGACTGCACGTTCTTCTCTCTGTCTCAGTTTCCTCAAGGTCCATCGCTTCGACTTAACCAAGAAACAGCCTCGAGGTTGAACCACAATCTCAGAACCTTTGCCTTAACTGTAGCTAAGTGCAGGAACAACCGTCCAACTGCTATCAGTTCATTAAAAACCTTCACGGATTACATGGTCCTTCTCGAGTCAATCATGTCAATGACACGATCATGTACTTTGCTGTGAACTCCTTGATTTAATAAAACCAGAAAACCAAATGCATAAACTGATACATTTATATGAACTAATGTGAATTAGTTTGTCACTTGGTTACGATGCCATAGTGGACTGTGGACCATTACGTGGACGATGTATCCTGTATCATCTCCTGCCCCTGCGTAGGATAAACAGGCACAGCAAATAGCTGTATGGATGTTTCATCCCTAATAAAACTCCATTCACATGAAAATTCTTTTAATACTTGGGGCTGATTGATTTGTCTTGGCTTTCTGAATATAACACAATATGATATTAAAATACAACAATATAATATGATGTATATATATATATATATATATACATATATACAGTATATACAGTATATGTATCAACACAAACACGTACAACAACAATACAGTGCTAAATGTCCGGTCATTCAGTCAGTGTGTTGTTGTCAAGCCCCCCTCCCTCCCAGGGAGGACTTGTACAGGCATAAGGCCTTGGGGACAAAAGACTTCCTGAGTCTATCTGTGGAGCAGGACAGGGACAGCAGCCTATCACTGAACAAACTCCCCTGCCTGTCCAAGGTGGTATGCAGAGGGTGGTGGACATTGTCCAGGGTGGACATCACCTCGTCCAGGGTCCTTCTCTCTGTTACTGTCACAGTGGACTCTAGTCCACTGCCCACTACCGAGCCAGCTCTCCTCACCAGTCTGTCCAGCCGTGCGGTTCTTTTTCTTGCTGTTGCTTCCCCAGCACACTACAGCATAGAACAGCATGTCAGTACAACACCTTGACCTTGGTCTTTGAAATGTCTGACAAAAACAAGATAAGCGTGATAACGATTGGGAATAATTAAGCTCGCCTGTCCGTGTGCCACAAATACACGTAGGCCGTGCACTCTTGATTTTGAGGTTGTGAACCACACTGATTGAAACCAGTACTTATGAAGTATGATGCCTCATTTCTGTCCAAATTAGCCGCCTAATAAACATAACTCTGGCATGTGATTCAATGTAGAAACTTGCACGACAATCCCAATGAGTCTGATGTCAGAAATACAGCGGTAACATCACAGTGGGCATCAGCAGCAGCAGCACATGTGGATTCAAACTAACTGTGACCACATTAAATCCTGTCCTTTGTGTGTAGAAGAAAAGCTTTCACAGGCTTTTATTTGGAAAAGTGACCAGCCCTTTGCAAGCCCAGGCATGTATGTTGGGCTTTTAGGCCTTTGGTGAATATGTGTGTGTGTATGCAGGTGGTGCTATGTGAACCCCACCCAGAACCACTGTGCCTGCATAAAGAAATTGTTGATATTTCTGAGACATTGATGTTGAAAGGATATTCTGAAGAAATTACAAGCTCAAACACTTAACCGGTAATGGCTCCAGTATTGTTACGTAAGAGTGAAATCTACATCAGCTCGTCGTCTTTCCACTGGATTTTACCTGATGAATTCTTTTTGCCTGTTTCAAAGGTTTTTGTCAGAAACTAATTTTTTCAGTGTTGTTGTAAGACTGACCTTAACGCTTTATTAGTCATTAGTCACTGTCATTAGTGCTCTGCAGCATGCCTATTATGTTGTCTGCCTTGGGGCAGGTCAGATGGAGGTCAAAAACTCCGGTCAAATTTTTAAAGTTAAACGTGAATAGTTTTTGAGTGACACCAAAGGCAAAAATGTTAGAAGGGAGAACAATGATTAAAAAACGTGTTATTTTAGACAACGTACATCAGTAGATGGAGATCATTCAGTGCAATAAAAGCTGAACTGGTCATGGGTGATCTGTGGAAACGACGAGAATGACAATCAGAAATGAAGAAAACAAATACAGAGCCGTCTTGAAATGTGTAGATATTAATTCTTAACCTATGCCACCATCTACTGTCTTCACCTTTACTGTTGTTGCACTGCTTAACTGTGGCATTCAGCCTAATATACTGCAAATTTGCTGTCCTGCTCTTCCCCCTGCTGTGCAATGATGGGACTTCTACTGGCAAGAATAAGGCGAATGATTATTTACCCCTTAAACACTTGTGAATGAAGTGAGTACACTTTAAGGTTAAATGTTTATGTTTATTTTAATGATAAGTTCATTTTAAATAGTAACCCATTAATAATGGGGTATACCGTGTAGGAAAGGTACAGAAAAAAGCTTGAAATATAATCTAATCCATTACAGTAAGATTTACGTTTTAACCTTGGCTTAAAATGTCTGGGTTTTTTTATTAGTTTGCAGTGTATTCTTCAATTAACCCAAGCCCCAGAGCCATGACAATTGGGTGGATAGCAGTGAGACTTACATATACATATACTGTATATGTATACTGTATATTTACTGTATATACAGAGAACCCATGGGTTTTCTTCTTGTTTTTACTTTGCACTAAGAACATACGCTGAGTTTGCATGGTAACGTATGGTTCTGTTTCTCGTTTGTTTGCCACCTCAAGTTCCTCTGTGTGAAGTTGTCTTTTTCCTTCCCTTTCCTGCCATGTGCTGTCATCTTTGATGCATCCACGCCACTCTTAAGCTAAAGTTTTATTTTAATAAAAAAAATGCCCAAAATTTCCAAAAATATGAAATATATCAGCAACCCCCTTCTACTACTCTAGAAATGTCAACTTTAGTAATCTCTTCATTTATAAATTTTTCATATGCCCACACACAGATACATAGACAGATGTATCTCTCCCAAACACTGTATGATAACCATATTCTTTTTAGTCCTCTCTTCATCATGATCATCATATCATTTTCTTCTATATGTAAATGGACTGCATTTCTATAGTGCTTGTATCCAAAGCCCTTTTCAATGTTTGCCTCACATTCACCCATTCACACACACATTCACACACTGACAGACAAGGTAATCATGCAAGGCCCACTTGCTCGTTGGGATCAGTTTGGGGTCAGGGTCTTGCTGAGGGACCCTTGACATTGACATGGAGGGGTGGGTGTTCGACCCGACAACCCTTCCATCACTAGGTGATCACCTTACCACCTAAGCCGCCGTGTAATTTAATGATTTATGTTACCCCTGTTCACTGTCTTGCATCCATTACTCTCTTGTTGCAAAAATAAAAATAAATTACATTGCATTATATACATATATGTAAATACTGTAAATACACACATACAAACGCACACACACACATATGCAGTATATATATATATATATATATATATATATACTGTATATCATAACATAACGTAACACAACATAACATAACATAACGTAATATCATACAATATAACATGATATAATATAATATAACGTGGTATCATATAATATTAAATATCTAAGAAATATCACTGAGCGTTGTAATTTTTCCACATACTTTTGGTCATGTACTGAATGAAGTAACCGCCACATCTGGCCCCGCCCACGCTGCCCAAACCGGAAGTTTAGCTGTTGTTGTCACACTGGAACAAAATGGCTGCTGCTTCCACTTTTTTTCAATGAAGACACCGATATTTCAATTTCATTTAGCTTTCTTGCATTGCACTCACAGTCGGCCACTATGCAATCTAGAGGGTAAGTCCGTCCCGTTGATTCGGACTAACGTGACTTTGTCGTGTTGTGTCTCCGTTGGCGTAACGATGTTTAGCGTAGCTTGTAACTTGCAGTTTGCTCCTGAGCAGGCTAGCATGCTAACATTAGCCGTTTAGCCACCGTTAGGCATCAGCGAGCTTGTTGCTGCTCTGGAACGCGCTCGTGTGCACTCACTCTCATCAGAGTTTGATACAAACTTGACAGTTTCTCGTTCCCTCCAGACTAATTTGCCCTGCTGCGTCATATTTAATAATACAGAGGATAGGACAACTTAGATAAAAGTGTTTAGCTCCTCTGCTGGCAACTGATTGAGTACCAGCCAAGCTATCTGTGGCTCTTAGGTCTATCAATAATGCGCATTAACAACTTTACTGAGTTGTAGATGGCGTGTGTGGTGAAAGTTCTGTTTGTTTTTGGTGCTTTAAATGATGCCATGTCTGTTGTGTCGCTGTGCAGGCTGTGAATGATTACTTTAGGAAGGTGACAGTGTGGGCAGAGAGGACAACATCGTCTACCGTCACCCACCTTGCAGCCGGCGGTGGACCACAATGGTAAGTAGTGCTGCACGATATGGAGAAAAAGAGCAATGTGCGATAACTAGTTGGATGTTGCAATAACATACGTGATGCCAGAAGTACAAAGTTAACGTGCAATCTCAAATCGCCCCCAATTTTACATGCTGCAAGTATTGTGCAGAAATGTTGAATGGTTATGCAACTTAATGCTTCATTTACAGAAGCAACGATTGTGGAATTGTATACACAAAGTAACTCATATAGACTTTTGTCTTTAATTTTACATTGAGTCAAACCAAAGTAAACAAACCTGTAGTTTAGCATATTGGGTGTCCTTCTCTAGCTCTGCTTTTAGCTTTTTCTTAGCCTCAATGACTTTATTCGTGTAGTTACTTCTGTTGCAGCCCTCTGTATGATGCACATTGCATAAGTCATTCATCATCATGATTTGTTATTTTTTCAATCAGTCAACCTTTGTTACACGTGGTAAATTACATGGACCGGCATAGTAATCGCTGAACATAGAATGACCTTGATAAATCAAATCCACTTAAACTTAAGAGTAGCAAAGTAAAATATCTATCAAGCATTGTCTGTGCAAGTTCTTCCACACGGTCAAAGCTTTCCAGAGAAGCAAGGAATTAAGCTTTGGAAGTTGCCGTAAACAAGTCCCAGCTCGGTATTTACTTGGAGCGTTTATTTCTCTTTCACCGACGATTCAACACAGTTGCACAATGTGCGATTTGATACAAAACAATACTCTAAAACAGTTAATGAATCAATGTAGCACCAAGTAGATGTGATTCAATGTGACTCGATTCTGCATGTGTGGAAGTGCACAAATAAAGTACCTTTTCGGTTGTTGTTATGAATAAGAGCGACACACAATCACAAGGTGCCACCTCAATTTCCAACCTGTACAGTTTGTTCCCCATCGGCCTCACACCGATGTGTTGATTTTTAAGGTGCAATTTATACATAATCCATTATTCAAAATTAAATAAAATATTTATTCTCCTGTGTATGTGCTTGGCTTGTCCACCATATTTGATGGAGCCAGAGTTTTCCCCCTTAGCATCACCCCCAACTAATCATTGTAGAATTAGTTGAAGGTGAGGATTAGTGTAAGGGTTGGTTTTCACCCTGCCCGTTTGGGAGCCTGTGGATTTTGGAAGCAGTGCCAGTTCAGTAGCCACAGCCTAAAATATTTAATCCCAAACTCACTCCTGCCTTTTTATTGTGTAAACTGAATTGTTTTCTATTTTAATTCTAATTCCCTGCAGCAACAAATTTTGGAATATGCATTGGATAGAGCTGAGGTAAGAGCTGTCTTTTGTGTTTTCATGTATGTCGGAGGAGAAATGAAAAGTGTTTTTACACATGTATGGATGCACATCAGGTGCGACACAATCTATTTTATTGTCTGCTAATTTTATATGTTATCTGTTATTTAGTACATTGTTGAAAGTGCTCGACAACGGCCAGCCAAAAGAAGAATTTCATCGGGCGGGAGGAAGAGTTTATATCAGAAGCTCTATGAGCTGTATATAGATGAATGTGAGAAAGAGCCAGAGTTAAAGGTTTGTATTATTTAATTTCACGCTATGTAGTAGTATGTTATTCTGAACATAATTTCACACATCGTTCAATTCAGTATACAGGGAAAGAGTAATACAAATGCATCAAAATAGACATTGCACAAATAACAAATATCTATCCATATATCATCACTATAGTGGTGTTCAAAACTATGTAAGCTGGGTTTCTGTAGGCACTGTAGATGATTTGTTTCTCGTGTGTGTTGTGTTGCTTAAGAATTTGAGGAGAAATGTGAATCTACTGGAGAAGCTGGTGTCTCAGGAGTCTGTATCATGTCTAGTGGTCAACCTGTACCCTGGGACGGAAGGCTACTCACTAATGCTCAGGGGAAAGAATGGATCTGGTGAGAAAAGTCCTCCAGTCTGGCAATCTATATTCTTCTTCTTTTTCTGAACGATTAGCATAAACATCCAAACTCTGAAACTCTCCAAGAAGGAACAGATACTTTTTAAGGTTACTTTGAGGGGAAAAGCCACAATACCTCCCCAAAACAACCCACAAGGCTAAAGCCACTGCTAAAAAGTTCATTCTCTGTCAAAAAGCATTTTACCACGTACAGGTGATGAGTAACTGATGTAAATTTCACCACCTCACTGGGAAATGACTCCTGGAAAGGGCTGAACATAACAGATTGAAGTCTAGAGGGAGGGGGAGAATCCAACAGCACTCTTATTTTTATTCGGCAGTTAGGGTTGCTATGAGCGTTTCCAGTCAGAAATGGTTTTACAACTTTGGCAAGCCCAGCTTTTGTGAATAGTTTAGCTATGACAGTTCATAGACCAGCCTTACTGTGAAATATATGGGCTTGGTTGACTGATTGATTGAAAATGTGCCTCAACTTTTGTCGCCGAAAGGTTATGTCATGAATATTTATTTGCTTTTGTTACCTTAGCAAAGTTGTCATTTGCTTCATTTCTCTGTGTGGTATTATTTTAGACTCTGAAACTATCCGTTTGCCATACGAAGAAGGAGAACTGCTGGAGTACCTGGATGCTGAGGAGTTGCCCCCAATTCTGGTGGATCTGTTGGAGAAGTCACAGGTGTGTGTGTGGATTGTCACTTTCGGTTGTTTTCTGCTTTGTGTGCACAAAATTAAAATGGAAGAATTTAATAAACAAATCTTTCGCAATCCCAAATCAGACACGATTCATATTTATATTAAGTTTATCAATGCAGCATCTACAGCGGAACATAGAGGTTTTCTATTATTTTTATCGTTCCCTTTTGACACATAAAACTGCCCCATTTTTGTTGGTTAATTTGACCTGTACTTTTTCTTAGGTGAACATCTTCCACTGTGGCTGTGTAATTGTTGAGGTGAGAGACTACAGGCAGTGTGGAAATGCCAAGATGCCAAACTGTCAGAGCAGACATATCCTGCTGAGACCAACCATGCAGGTATAACTGCACTGACACAGGAAAACCACATACAGTCTCTCTCTTTCAACAGAGTGTTGGGGCTATTGTAGGAACGATTAAAAACACTCACTTTGAGATTAAAGTCGAAATCGCATGATGATAAAACTCATGATTGTTAATCATATTAATTATTAATGTTAATACTATTATTGATAATAAAACTCATAATGTTAGAGGTTTTGGGGGGATATGTAAGATTTTACTTAATATAATATAATATTACAACTTCTTTCTCATAATATCACAGCTTTATTCTTGTAACATTTTGTATTTTTTTGTCATACGTTTATGGCTCTATTCCCATCATTTTACAACATTATTCTCAAAGTTTTTTTCCCCAACTATGGCCCTAATACTCTTATATCTCTTTGAACTACATGTGTACTTGGTGTATGTATTTTGTTAAATCTCTAAAGGCAAAAAGAAAATGTGATTTTGTTAATTTTTTTCTGTGAGAAAATAACTACAAATATGTTAATCCATTGTTTAACTTCAAGAAATTTTCCATGAACACAGTTTAGTCAAACTGAGTTGATTGTGTCTTTGACCCTGCAGACTCTGATCTGTGATGTCCATGCCATGACCAGCGACCATCACAAATGGACACAGGTTTCTTAAGAAATAAAATCCTAAATTTTTCTCATATTTAATGGGTTTTTTAAAATCTACTCTCTATTTTCAATCTTTGCATTTGTACTTGTAAATATGCTCCTGAGCTTGACCCTGTAATGACCCTACAACAAGAAATGAGTCAATCCATATAAGATGACAGAATATAAATTAGTTGATATTCAGATTAGATCAGATACTTATAATCTACCATATTCCTCCTTTGTTATCTTGTCTCTTTGGCTTTTGTCTAAAATGTCGGTCTTTCTGTAGGATGACAAATTGCAGCTGGAGAGTCAGTTGATTCTGGCCACGGCTGAACCTCTGTGCCTGGATCCATCCCTCTCTGTCACCTGCACAGCCAACCGTCTGCTCTATAACAAACAGAAAATGAACACTCGCCCGATGAAACGGTACTGAACACACAAGAATCAGTTCAGTCACACTCAAAAAAATGCTCATATGAAATTGTACAGTTTTCAGTCACAGCGAGAGGAACAAATGGAAATTATTATAAATTTGATTTGTAGGTGTTTTAAGAGGCACTCTCGGGCGGCACTCAACAGGCAGCAGGAATTGTCCCACCTACCAATGCCACCTCAGCTGCGGCTATATGACTACCTGCAGAAGAGGAAGGAAAAGAAACCTGCTCCTGTCATCGACCTCAAGATCTCCAAGATTGGAAACGTCAGTAATGATTTAATGTTGTGTAAATGTGTAAGTGTAAATGATAAACTGACCTATACAAGATCTCAAAGGGGCTTACACTGATTTCCATAACAGATCTGTCTGTCATTACTGTGTGGAGAGTATAGTTGTTTTTTTGGAGGGGAGGCAGTACATTTTGTGTTTACACTGAGATATTATTGGGTTTCAGTGTGTTCCGTGATGTTGCGCTCTTGCTTGTTTTTGCTTATTCCTCTGCTCTTTCTCTCTCTTCCTCTCCTCACTGTCATCACTTACAGTGTGTTGACATGTGGAAACAGAACAACTGCCAGCTAAGTGTACCGAAGGAAATTGATGTAAGTGGCTCTGTACTCTTTAACACAGATACAGTGCACTCAAACAGTCCTCCCTGCTTAAAGCCCACAGAATTTGAAGTCAAACAGTAGTGTGAGCCGGAACCACCCTGATGAATGTGCTGGTGTTTGGTTGTAGGTGGAGAAGTATGCCGTGGTTGAGAAATCCCTGCAGCTGGAAGACTCTCAGCCCACTGTGATCTGGCCTGCTGAGGTAAGTGCTATAATTGTAAGTGCAATGCTCTCAGATGGTCCAGATCCTTGGCAGCTACTTGCTCTAGGCAGAAATGAGTATGGAACAGTTAAATTTTGCTGTCCTGTGTAATGCCCCATAGGAAGGTTAAATATGATATGACTCTTTCTCACCTATTGCACCATGAAAAAATCTCACATAGCCTCATGATTTGTATCTCGAAATGCAATTGTCAGAATGTGTGATAGATTAATTGAACCTTCAACATATTCAGTATTATCTTAAATCTCAATATTAGCACTAAATGTGAAACAAACTTGTTGAATTTATTGTTTCTTAAGGCTGCGGAACATTTTTGCAGAAAATAAAACTTTTACTCCACTATTTATTTTAAAATAAATTTTATTAAGAAAAAGAAAACTTTTTAACATAAAGTGTTTCCCCTATAATTGTACGGGCAAACAACGGCAACAACATAATTTTTTTATGTGCCACATATCATCAAATATCCAATCATTCGGAAAAATCATTCGCGTTTTGGCAGCCTCTTTGCTGCACTGTTCTCAAGAATATTCCTGTTGTTTCGTTTAACTTTTTCCAGTGTGAAGTAATTGAATATGAAGCTATTTGTTTGCAACAAATGCTGCTTCTTAAGCCATACATTCCTTTGATTACTTTGTTTCAAGTAATTTACAAGGAAATAACCACAATGTTGTGTTGCACAAGAAAGCAATATCCAAAAACTTTGTGCGCGCCCCACCATATCAAGGTGCAGGACCTCTTGCACACTTGGGTTACAGAATGTCAAGAGTTGGATTGTCATTTAGTCGGGAAATTTATTTGTATTTGTGTTCATTAACAGTCATTTGTATTCAGCAACTCAGCTCACACTGTACAACTGGGATTTATACTGTCTGTCACTTTGAAGCCCCTTTCATTCACTTGGATTTCTAAATTTTATTCACATAGGAAGTTGTAGATGATTACACGTTTGAGTGCGAGGTGGGGGGCCAAGCCCAGAGGACCAAAGTGTCAATTTTTCAAAGGATGGGAGATCCGCTTGTGTATGGGAAGATCTACTGTGCTAAAGAATCCAAAGCAGAAGAAGACAGCACGGACCTAAAACTCATACATCCTCCGTAAGCAGTGCGTGTGTGTGTGTGTTTGTGAGAGAGATTCTATTACCCGAGTGTTTCCTAAACCTTGTCTTTTCTCTCTTTCTCAGGTTCCTCATAGGCTCAAAGATAGATGCTGATCGGTAAGGCACCTTTTGGTAAAGAGCAAATGTTTTTCCAGCTGACTACAAAATTATTAAAGATATTAAGGATTATTTATTATTTTCAATGTGTTTTTGATAGGTTTCTCACCCAGTACAAAGGAGTGTATGAGAGGGATGTGAAGTGTCAGGTTAAGATGTCCCATAACTCAGGCAGCATGGGACAGGGGCCTCTCTCCCCCAGCAAAGATAGTGAGGTAAGTACTGCTCTGCCTTTGAGCAGCCATTAAAAACACAATTCATGATTCTCCATCACTTAAGTGCTTATTGATCTTCTCCTGTTTGCAAATTGTTTCTGTGTTACTCTTCTGTTACATGGTACTCTCGGCTCACAAGCTTGTTTAAATGTCATCTGTAGAGTGACAGTTTTTCTGCACTGGTCCAGACGTCTGTTTTGGGAAAAGGAGTGAAGCACCGGCCTCCTCCCATCAAACTGCCTTCAGGATCAGGCAGCAGTTCCTCAGGTATAACTGCTAATCGCCTCTCCACACCTGCAGATAGAGAGGTTCAATGGTCTCATACTTGACAGTTTCTCACTTGGAAACTCTTCCTTCAGACTGTCTACTCAGCTCCTCTGTGTTCATCAGGTAATCCATACGGTTCCCAAACCACCAGTGGTCTACTCAAGTGTCCTACGCCCCCTCCTAGCAAAACCCAGTCTCTGAACAGGAAGCACTCCATAGAGCTGGGCCAGGTGGGCCTTCTGTCCCCTGCCTCCCTTTCTCCCATGAGCTCTGCGCAGAGTAAGTACAGCCAAACCCCACTTTACTTGGTGACTGATTGCTTTCATCAGGCACAATCACACTAATAAGATTGAGTGGTTTTGGAATTTCTTAGGTCAGCTCTTCTCAAAGCTCATGTAGTCCACGTCTGGGTTTTTTTTCCATAAATTATGAAAAATAAGCTGAAGTCAAGTAAGTCAAGGTCCTAAAAATATGGATGAGCACAAAAAAGTAGGAAAGTGTCAGGTTGTGTGGAAACTGACAAACACAGCAGATTGCATCACCACTAATGCTTTTCTCTTTCGGTCTGTGTTTTCTAAGTAAAACCAGCTGTGAAGGAGTTTTGGCACTTTAGGAGCAGCAGTTCAAATTTTCAGCTGTTAAACAGGAAGGTCAATGTCTATTAGCTCCTTAGCCTTCAAAAACTTGCAAAGACAAAAAATTACACACGGGAAGTAACGTATAATTTGATTACTATCACCTGCAATAATTACTACTACCTAATTTACTGTCCTTTTTAAACATGTTGTTTTGATCACTTTTTACACACTTGCTTTTCCAGGATCTGGGACTCCCAAGCCATCCACCCCCACACCCAACAACACGCCATGTTCTACCCCGCACCCTGACTCCCTCAGCGCTCCTCTCTCAGTGACCCCCACACCTTCAGACCCACCCATGGTTCAAAATCAGTCACAACCAACCCTCCTTGCACCTTTTGCCCAGCAGCAGCTGGCTCTGAGCCAGCCTTTACCTGTCATGACCATTCCCCTGCCTACTATGGGTACGTCCATCACTACGGGAACCACCTCTTCACAGGTCATGGCCAACCCCGCAGGCCTTAATTTCATCAACGTTGTCAGCTCTGTCTGGTAAGACTATTTTTCTCTGTTTGCCTTTGTGTTCTGTTTCTTTTTTGTGTAGTGTTTTTAATGACACACCTGTTTGAATTCATTTATGCTGGTGCAGCAGTCCACAGACCCTGATGAGTGGCTCCAACCCCATGCTGGGGCCGGGCTTAAATTTGAGTGGAATCCTGCCACCTGGAGGGCTGATGCCCACCATGCAGCCTTCAGCTCAGACCGGTAATATATGACAACACATTCCTTTCCTACAGATACAGCTGTATTAATACAGGAGCATTATTTTACTACAATGCTCCTTCTGTTGTTTTTAAAATGACCTTGAGCTTGTGCTAGCCCTGACCTCACTGATGCAGGGAAAGTGCATATAGCATACATATCATATTGCACTGTTGTTCCCAGGGCAAATTCTAACTGTAGTCCAGTCAATTATGTGTAATTGAGGGAGGTAGCTCTAGCATTCCCACAGCATTTATCGTGACAAGGGCAACGATAACAACAACAACCACAACGTGATCCGCCAGAATTATTTTCCTCCAATGGTCGTTGCAATTCTGAAGGCAGGAAAACTTTGGAGTTTTTGTACTGAAATGCTGTTTTTAAATCCTATTCATCAGATCAGAATGCAAAAACATATCCCTAGCTACTGCTCGCATACCATGTCACGGTCAGAGTGTAAAGTCCTGACACTTCTACCACCGTACTTCTGTCATTAAAGATGGCTGTCTAAAAATTCCAGGCTTGGTGTTGCCCTTTGTTGGGTGGTGGCCCACCAGGTGTATCTAATGGTAAGGGAAACACTGAACATAGTGGAGGAATAGTAAAATATTACAGTAAAATATTGATATTGTTCATATTGTAATGAAAATGTTGGTTTCAAGGAGCTTCTGTAAGGATTCACTGCACTACTCAAGGACACTTTGAGAAGCAGAGAGCACATTGGCTGCTCTTTCAAACTACTGTCTTTCCAGTTAAGCGAGCCGGGCAACACTGCAGCAACCACTTAGAGCCTGTAATTAGAAAAATCTTCAGTCTGTGAGAGTGTGCCCTGTTTATTATTCTGCCTCAGAACATGGAAGTGTGCTTTGTCTTACAGGGAGTCCTTTTGGCCTGAACAGCAGTGCTGGGTTAAGACCTCTGAACTTACTGCAGGTATGTTGGTCACTATGTGATACAGCTTGCAGCATGCATTACAAGTTGTAGTTCATGGCGACTCTGTCCCTATCCTGGGTTAACACACCTGGATAGCAATAGCAAAATGGAGCCGCTCAACCTGATAACAGGTCTCTTTCTTTTTTCTCAAGTAAAATATCTTAGAAAAGCCTTTGCAGAAGTGAAGTCATGGAAACAGCAGAAAATCTGAGCACAGCGGATAATCTGAGCACAGGCATAGCTATTCTGTTAATAGAACTGTCTCTTTTGCAATTCCCTAATGCAATGTTATTGTTAATGAGCTTGTGACCCTGTGTTCTGTGATTACTCTTAATTGTTCCGTCCCTCCTCTCTACTTATATGTGCTTTTCTCCTTTCTGTCTGTTTCTCCTCTCCATTCAACTCTGCCATCCCCCTCATCCCAAATTTGTCCCACGCTGTTTGTTGCTGTATGTGTTTTGCTTGTATATATTCCTTTGTGTGTGTGTTTCACATCTCCAGATCCCCACTGGTCCTCTCATCTTTAACTCTCTGCAGCAGCAGCAGCTGCCTCAGTTCTCCCCACAGCAAAGTCAGTCAGCCACTTCCAGTCCTCAACAGCAGGGGGAGACGGTGAGACACACGATCGCATTTTATTTGCATGCAGACCGGACACATGAACTATTTTGTGTTCTGTATTTTTATGACCTTGCGTTGTATTGAATTTATAAGGTAAACATGAAATTTACTTTATTACAATAACAATCCATATGAATGCCAGAATTCCATTAAAAGATCAAAATCAGGCACATACTTTCATCTTAAAAATATTTCTTATTCAAAGCCATTATAAAATGATAATGGCAAGATGGATAAATTTGGGCTGGATTGCAGAGTTGCTAGAAGGGAGACAAAACTGCTAAAAGTGAAAAATAGGACTTGACAGTATGTGTGGTAAGCAGGCAGCATTCAAACATCGCTCATTACCAAACTTAAAATGCCTGTATGATGAGGTCTTCCACCAACACGGGAGATTTGCATATAGGAAGCGCTGCATGGAAATTTGAAGCAGAGCACTACAATGGAGACTGGCACAAAGATGTATGTTCCAGCACAATAATGACCTAAAGCATGAAGCCAAATCAATACTGAGATCACTTTAGAACAGGAATTGGAGTGTATTTGGGTGGCCCAGCTGGACCTTATCAAAACCTAACATAAACAAATCCGCAAGGAAAAATCTCCCAGAATCCAGTGGTGCCTAGCGGACAGTAACAAATTTGAGCAGAAACCAGTGGTAAAATGACTCATCACATCTAATGATTCGATTTTGCTGTTTGCAGAAAAGCTCAACATCTAAGAAACTCTGTTGAGGAAATCCAGGATTTATCATGACATCATTTTTTTGCTTAATCCACAGTTTTTATTGTCCCGATGTTCCTTGCACCTCAAACTACAGTTTGTTAGGTTCACATGCAGCTCATTGAATACCTCTTTGAAGTTTAATCTCAAAAGGCAAACTGTCTTTGGCACCCCACCATCTCGGCTGGATTTAAGACTGGTCAGTCAATGTATGTGTTTGATGCACAGACGTTGGTCGGCGCTCCTGAAAATGTGACAGGATGAATGCATGCGTAGAGTAAAATGTATGGAATCATTGTAGTGTAGGCATTGTAGGACTTTCATAACCCATTCAAGAACTTTGGAAACAAACAAAATCATGTATTTTCAGTTGACTTTGAAAAGCAATGAATATATTATTTTGTGTTCCCTTTGACTTGCATTACAGGGTGAGCAGGGGCCAGAGCAAAATTTAGGAAACCAACAAACAGCGGTCATCAACTTGGGAGTCGGAGGCTTCATGTCTCCACAGGCAGCAGGTGTGTTACAGATCCACACAAGCACTCAAGCTTTCCCTCCTACACACAATTATACCACAAATCAAACATTCCTCCTCATCTTTTCTCACGACCTGTCTCAAAACAAATTGACACCATGCCACTAACTAATACTAATAAGATGAGTTTTACTAATGTATTCATTATTGTAATTACTGTACATTGGGATTCTGTAACTAAATATATTCCTCGTATAGGAGCATTTATGGTAACTACTGTCAGGAGAGATTCAATTTCCCCTTCTTCTCTGCTACATTCTCTTTTTTCTTTTGCTTCCCTCTTACTTTATCAAATACTTTACTCTTATTTCTTTCTGTCCTGCTTGTTTCCTTTTTCCTCTCCTCACCACCTGATCAATCACATGTTTTCAAATTCCTCTCAAAATTACCCGTCATCCATCCTGTGAGACTCCCTGCAATGTTTCATCTATTTTA
>OMNV01016081.1:54197-118199 GCA_900303265.1 Brotula barbata | reverse complement strand
CCCCCCCCCTTGTTAGTCCCCCTTTTTTGTCTCTATTGCTCTATTGCAGTCTCCTTACTATACCTCTACGTCATTCCCTCAGTCCTGCACTGTCTTAATGTCCTCTGCCTCAATGTTCCTGTGGTCCATGTTAAGTTAACTTGTTCCTTCTACTGTCTCTGGCACAGCAACAAAACCCCCAAAAAGAATTTTAAAAAAACTGAGACCTAAAAAAAAAAAAAAAAAAGGGGGCAAGGGGGGTAAGTTAGCAATCCAAAACAGCTGTGCCTTCAGCATGCCTTTGACATTACAAAGATGTGTTTACTATTGCTGAACTGCTGTGAGGTTGACATTTGTCATCTCAGTTCCTTCAACTTTCCCGCTGACTAACATGGATATTGTGAGTTTGTAAAAGGAAAAAAAGAAAAACATATTTGAATATAGATGAGGTCCTGGTGATCCTGATGAACTTTTTATTTTTTAAATTGATAATCCTTAGTTTTTTTCACGCAATTGACATCTAAATATATGACGGGGTAATAACAGCAGGTTCGAAAACAACCACTCCATTGCAGCCATCGTAATTGTATGTGGCTGGTTGACATTGTTAATCTTTGGTGCTGTTGTGTTGTGAGTGGTGTATTTCAGCATCCAGCTAGAGAGAAAAAGTGAGCTAAAGATTTGCAAACTTCATTACAATGCACAGGAATGCATGCATTATTTTCCCTGGAATATCAGGTCAGACAATAAAAATCAATCGTTTACAATCAAAACACTATGGAATGTTGGTGTTGAATTTAATCAAAAAAAGTTGAGGATTGTCGCTTTAAGTATTTAAAAATACATCAGCCTTGATCGTAGCAATTGTGTTGTGAAATGTGAAAAGGCATCTCCAAACAAATGCGTATGGAAAGCAATGTAGAATTTACATTGCAGGCAAATCTCTCGTTGTAGTACATACACTCCATCACAAGTGTAAAACTGAATATATTGACGCAGAGAGTGACAGATGAGGCATCGGCCAACAATGTGGCTTTATTTGGCAGCTGCTTGTGCAAATGTGTATTGTATGAAATCAGATGCCAGAGGAGTGTACGTTGTTTTTTCTTAACACTTTTATTCATGGTTTACACTTGACATTCATCACAGCTTCCCTTTCCTTCTCCAAATGTCCTGACAACACACGGCCACTGAGACAGATATACCACTGAATACCACTACAAACAAACCGATGTTGTGTCTTTTGCAAGATGATGAGCGTGAACACAATTGAGGCTGAGATATTGCTTTTCTGTGACCAGCATCCAAATCTGGCTCCCAGCAGGGCTGACAAGGAATGATTGATATTTTGTATCCTATTGTACCTTTTGGAAACACTGCCTTTTTAATGTAGGTGTCCAAACCCAATATATCCCCTGCCACATTCCTAACTGGAGGGATGGCAAGCAAGTAATGTTTCATGGCAAAACTCAGCGCAAAATGAGTTTCTAGAATATTGTTGCTCCCGTTGTCACTTTTCAAACACAGCCACTGAAGCACAAGAGCAGATCGCTAACGAATACAGGAGCTTGAATCATTAAAGCAACAATCCCTCCAGAGAGAGAGAGTTTTTAAGAACTTATTTAAATTCAAATACATTTCTTCTTGAAGACAGATTGAGGACAGACTCTGTCATCCTCCCTCGAAGCAAATGGCCATCAGGGGATTAACTAGATCAGGTGTTTCATCTTTGTTATTCAGTCGTCTCTGCATAATTGACAGATATTAACTTCCTGTCAAGCAAGACTAATAATAATCTATTTTCCAATAAGGCCCTTACTCAAGTGTTTTGATTAGCTAAATTTTGTCTAACCCCGGAGCCTAATGAAGACGCATATGCAAACAAATTCATCAAGCTGATGTTATGTCAACGTAAACATCTGGATGTTTTCTCCATGTTGACCTTGAACTTTAGATATTAAATCAACACTCACATCCAAAGTGGTCATCAAGCATTTATGCGACAATCAAATGTGGTCAAATCAGACTTTTGTTCCTTCAAAATCCCATTCATTATTTATCCCTAAGCCAACAAATGATTATTACACAGAACTGAAGGAAAATAAATAGGGCCCGACCAATATGGGATTTTTGAGGCCGATACCGATATTTCAGAGTGAGAAAATACCGATATCAATAGATCAGCCAATTTATAACATGTTTTGCAGTAAACCCTCAAATGTGGCTATCGAACACTTGTGACAAAGATATGTAAAAGGTAGCAGGATATTTTACATTTTAACAAACTTAGCTATCCAAAAATCCAGGAATCAGAGCACTTAACACTATACTTCACTTATGACTGTAAATAAAGGTGTTGCCTCCAGTCATCTCCAGTTCACTGTGCCATTGGATGCATTACCTAAGATAGCTGTGCATTTTTGTTATTGCTGTCATTTGCTCTTCAGTGAATGAGTATTTTGGTTAGGATTTATAAAAGTAACTTGATTTCATTGGCCTTTTGCTGGAATGCGCCGTATTCAGCTACCTGATAATACCGGCAGCTGTTGAACGCACACTAATGGCATCTACTGCTCAAGTGTTAAGGTGTGAGTCGCAACACGTTGATAGTTACATCCATACATACATTAGCGACACCGTTGTACTACAGAGTATAAATTTACTTTTATTTACTCTCCTATTAATGTTGACACGTAGTATTACACGCAGAGTGGAAGCTATTGTGTCTTGACACGTTGGTGGCTTGTAGATAAGTGACATGTTGTACTATGGAGTATAAATTAGGCTTTATTTACACTGATGTTATTTACTTTCCAGCATTGCGTTTCACCAACTGGGTAACAACGTATCATTATATATACAATCAACAGACTCAATCCAGCACTGAGCTGCCTAAAAATGCTCTTATATTTACTTTCAATCTGCTACGTTACATTACGAAGCTAACATAGCAAACAGATGTGATAAGCATGAATGACATGATGGTTGTCAAATTACTACTCCACCCCTCTGTTGGCCCTGTCTGCTTTTGGGTTCTGCCAGATTTGTAACAACCATAGTTTATATCATGCATTTACATTAGGGTTCTTGTTGCAAAAACTCTTTAATTTAAACAAAGGGGTGCTCACTATTTAGTCTGTTAAGTTTTTATGTCTGTCTTGTTGAGCATGAACAGATTTGGTGGATGGACTGGAACAGAGGATGACACTGGTGAGTCAACTTGAGCAACATATATATAGAGGACATTCTTTTAATTTACATGCCCAGATTTTTCCAGGGATTTGACCCAACAATGAAACCATCAGTGAGGTTCTTAACTATAAATCCTCCCTTCTCATTTGTTGAAGGACATTATATCTGACATATGTGACTAATAATCCTGCCTTTTGAAGTGTATCCTGTCGTTCGGCTCCATGTCGACTGGAGTACCTGTAAATCCTCGCTTCAATGGAACTGGTGAAAATGAAAGACTGCGGCCAGGTTTGATGTCAATGGCTCCTTGTCTGCTAAATCAATGCCCCAAGCCCTTAGGAAAGATGAAAGGCAGAGAGAGAATATTCAAAGTTTTTTTAGCCAACAAAAGAATCTCTGTGCCATCAGCCGCTTGAGCAAACATCGATCTGTACCCCTGACCTAAAAACCCAACCTCTACAAATGGATTAAATCGAAGGTATGTCCACACAAAATCACTTTTAAGCTAGTTCCTTTATTCCTCATTTCCATATTCTTTATATTGGCTTCAGTTAATAGTCGTATTATTGCTATTAGTTATATCTAATCATATTTTTGTTCATCCTCAAGTTTAATGGACAAAAATCTCTAAAATAAATAGCTGTTAGTACTAAGTGGTCAAAGATCAGTGTCTTGAAGTGATTTCCAATCTTTATAGAGTAAAGTTTGATAAAATGATCTACAACATATAGATCCATGATTTGTGGTCATTTTGAACACCTACGTGAGCAAGAATGCACTGGCGTAAAGTCAACTCGCATTAATAGTGCATCTCTATTCAGCATTGGTGGAGGCATGAGGTCTAATTATCACTCTTCTCATATTTTATTGATATGATACTGAGTGGATGTTGTAGGCCAGCTCTCCTGGACCATTAATGTCAACATGGGAATCAAGCAGGCATGTCTACTTTCACCATTCCTATTCCTCCTCGCAATCGACTGGATTATGAGGGGAAACAAGTCAAGAGAGGAGAAACAGGATTCAGGGAGCAGCTGGAAGACTATGTCTTTGCAGATGACATAGCTCTCCTCTCACACACAGATACAAATGCAAGTGAGAAGACAGACTGACTCTCACATGCCGCGTCAAAGCCTGGTCTTACACCCAATAAAGCAAAATAACAGGTGATGAAGATCCACTTCAAAACCAGCAACGCTATCCTCATGCACAGCACTGTCGCAGAGGAGATAGGAGTCATATACCCAGGCAGTGCTGTGAACAACACCGGAGGGCCCAAAAGGCAGACACAGACAATAGTCGGAATGAAATTGAGGGGATTTATTGTAAAAAGAAAGGGGAATGGGAATGGAGCTCCCAAAGAGAGGGCAGCAGGGTGGGTAGGTGGGGAGAGTAGTCGAGGCAGGCAGGGAGGAAGCGATTCTGGAGAGAGACGAAGCACAATAAGCTCCAAACAAAGTGATATAACTCCAGGGAAAAAAAACTTAACACTATAAATTGCAGCGCAGGCAAGAACGAGAGTTGAGACAACAATCTGACGGTGAGTGGATGAACAACCAGGGTAGATATACTGTGAGCTGATGATTAGATGGATGACAGCTGTGTAGACTGTGCAGGTGAGCTGATGAACAGGAAGATGCCAGATCATGCTTGCCTGCCCTACACACATACACACACACAGGCTAGCTAGAGACACGGCCAGGACTGTGACAATGCGGACATAAATCGCAGGATCAATAAGGCACGGGTGGTGTTCAACATGCACCATGCTCAATGAACACCAAAATCGCACAACACAACACACACAACAAACAGGCTGCAAACGTGCACTAACATCTGCCTCATGAGAATACTAAACATCTGGACCTGAAACTACGAGGACCTGTGGAAAAGGACAAGCCAGGATCCCATTAACCTACAAATTTGGAGGAGAGAGTAGAGTTGGACTGGACACACACTCAGAAAACCTGCCACAAACATCACCCAACGTGCGCTGAAAGGGACACCCCAAGGAAAAAGAAAAAGCGATCGGCGCCTCAGGAAAAGCTGGAGGCGAGATGTCCAGGCAGAAATGTCTGAGAGTGGGTTCAACTGGGGAGAGTTCAAAAGAACTGGCAACAACTGAGTGAGACAGGGGATATTTGTCAATGGCCTATGCTTCCAAGAGGAGCAAAGCGTAGGGTAGGTAATGATGGAGTGAGCAGGATTTTGAAAGTATACAACCTATAAAATTTTACGCCCTCCCTTCAGGAAAGGAACACCACAAAACACATAAACACACACCAGCTGATAATGGTGGAGAGAGATGCCCATCATAGCCATATCCAACTACAACTGCTTCATGTCTCATTCATACAACGGCGGATTAGGGAAATTAAATTATTACCTGAGATTATAAGGTCAGAAAAATAGAGTCATTCACACATGTCTAATCTCTCACATATACTGTATATATGATCGCACGTAGTGTCATTGACACATAGACAGACACTCATGCGCCACCTAAAGTTTCTGTGAAGACTCTAAATGAGAATCTGGTCTCGGTAATGAGTGGACGGGCAGACAGCTACAGAGGTAACAGGCAGGTCGGCCATCCAATCATTTCTCAGCTTTAAGTGAATGGATGTTCGGTTGGAATTTTGCTTCTGTTCCTGCATATCTTTCCAATCATCTCGCACTAGAAATATACTAAATGGTGCAATCATAAAAGCATAGTTGACTTTTCTCTCTTCATCAGTTTACCCTGAGAGGGAGACACACCTCAACTAAGTATCACTGGTTTCATGTTAGTCATCATATGTCATTATAGGAAGTTAAACTGCACACAAGACCTTCAAACCAATGTAGCCTACTCACAATGAATTCACTAATAAGGCACATATATTTAAATAGCAGAGCTGGGACTCAAACCAAGAATCATCTAATCTGAAATCTGGCACTCCAACAACTGAGCCATCCAGGCTCTGTTCAAGGCTTGTTGCAAATCAACATTATCCAGAATAAAGATACAGACAAAATGGCAAAAAGGAAGCTCTCTCGCAATTATGAAGCACTCTCTTTAAAAGTCTGCAAGCTAAATCTGGGATCTAGAGATGTATGAATTATGTGCACTGACAAAGATACACACACACATAGGCATAGGAACCCATACAATACCCTCACTAGCATTTCTGATTTATATGCTCAAGCTAAACATTTGAAGGAACTGAATGTATGTAGCGCTTTTATCCAAAGCACTGTACAATGTTAGCCTCACATTCACACACTGACAGCCGAGGTAACCATGCAAGGCCCACTTGCTTGTCGGGAGCAATTCAGGGTTGGGGTCTTGCTCAGGGACTTTTGACATGGACAGGCAGGGATTGAACCGGCAACCCTTCGATCACTACGTGACCACCCTACCACGTAAGCCACGCCGCCCATTTGTATCATGAAATTGTTTTGCTAATATTAATATTTAAGTGACGTCTAGGCACAGCACAGGGTTTTTTTCTTCATGCAATGGGCAGCGTGGCCTTGCACGGTTACCTTGGTTGTTAGTGTATGAATGGGAGAATGGGAGGCAAACATTGTAAAGCGCTTTGGCTAAAAGTGCAATAGAAATGCAGTCCATTTACCAGTCCATTAGAATGTGTTGTAGATAATACAAGATCAATTCCAAACATGTGAATGCCACTTTATAAAAAGCATCTGAAAACTGAACTAAACCAAATTATTATTGTTTATACAGCAGAGAAGTTGTTTTTGCAATGTTTTCTGCATTTTTCTTTCATTATTTTATCTACTTGTTCTACCTTTGTGTAATGTTAATCGTGTGTCAATGTACTTTGAGTAATATTCAATGTAAGAAGGCTGCTGTGAATCATTATTATTATCATTATCAATAAATGCTTCAGCAGTCCTGCAAATAAAAAATAGGCGAACAGACTCTCTGTAAAATTGCAGAAAAATAGGTGGAAATGCGCACCCCTTCTCCCTTCCCCCCCCGGTCCTTCCTACATATGTTTGAGATAGCTCAGTCCTCCTTTACACAAGGTCCTTCCCAGAGGGCAGCAGTACGTGTGGAAATGGAAATGAAATGTGTGGGGCCGAGGGCGACAGAGGACACAGGAGATATATTTCCCAGGAATGATGCATAACATTCACTCCGGGGAGAAGGTTGGGGGCAAGAGATAATGGAGGTGAACCAAATCCAGGAGAGTAAACCTGTTCTTTCATATTATAATGCTTTTTTATGGGACGGTGGGTGACTTAAAGGTCAGCCCAGTGCAGTCACTCCAGCTTATAGTGTAGCTTACATCCTTCATTTCATTTTACAGTGCACAATCTATGTTATAAATATCATCTTAGTGTAATGCCTCTCAAAATAAACTGCCCACAACAAAGCAACAAGAGAATGTATACTTCCAACAAGGCTGCACTATCTTCTAAATTTGTGATTTTCATGAAATAAAACGGTTGTAAATATCTTATTTGCTTTGACCCTGCACTGAAACTCACATAGTGAAACAGTAGTGTAGACTGGCTGATGGGTGCTGTGATTTTTGGGGAAAATGAAAACCCCTGTCTGGGAATATTGAGGCTCTCCAAAATTTACAATTAATGCAAGAAACATAACTACATGCATTTAGAGTTGCAAATCTACAACAGACTGCGCTTAAGCAAATAATTCCTTCCACTTCAGGAGCTTGTTAGAGTTCATTAAGGGGGGCATAGCTTAGGTAAGGTGGTCGCATAGTAATCGAATGGTTGCCCGTACGATGCCCTGCTCCTCCACGTCGAAGGTCCCTGAGTAAGACCCTAACCCCTAAATTGCTCTCAGCAAGCAAGTTGGCTTTGTGTGGTTACCTCGGCTGTCGGTGTGTGAATGTATGTATAAAATGGGTGAATATGAGGCAAACACTGTAAAGCGCTTTGAGTGGTCCCAGACTAGAAAAGCGCTATAGAAATGCAGTCCATTTACCATTCACTGATATGTTCAAATATTCACAAATATTCCGGCACAGTTGTGAAAAGACCTTTAAGCTCTTCAAGTCCAAGGTAGCTATCCGTCTTTATAAAAATCCATCTTCATAAATTATTATTCCAAATTCTACTGACAAGCAAAAACTTACCTTAGATAGCAAATATATACATATATATATGCATTTGAAATGTTTTGATCATATCTTCTTAACACACTAGACTTAACAATTATCAATGGGTTACTAATGTGAGAAGGCCCGTTAAATTGATGCAAAATCCTTAAAATAAACATGAAAAATTTGCCATATGGTATAGTCAATTTCACTTACTATTGTCAATTATTTATTAATTTACCCATTTTTAACGGATTAAAGTGATACAAAATGTAACTTAAACAAAATGTAATGATTTTCTCAAAAATGTCATCAAAAGTAATTCACAAGACAATGTCTTTGTGTAAGTCAGAACATTGCTTACAATTGATATTTGCCGTTTGATTTTATGAAGTTTGCATGTCTTTGAATGGAGCGAGCAGCATTTCTAAAAAAAAAACATTCAGAGATTTCAGTGAAATTTGGAGGAAAATTCAGCCATGGGACCACAATCTATACACTTGGTACTCACAAGTAGAGAAACCGAAGGCCTCTTACACAGTTTGACATTACATTTACAACACAGCCACAGAAGGGGTAAGGTTCTACATTTGACCCCTCCTAGAACATAACTTTGTAAACTCTCAGATAATGAGATTTTGCCAGAGTCAGGACATCAAGGGGAAATTGTACTGTATACTAAACTGAGAGAGGGAGACTGAGAGAGAGAGAGAGAGAGGGAGAGAGAGAGGGTGGGGTGATGGCAGCTTCTTTTTCATTTTCAGCTGGAGTTGAAGTTTGGAGACAAACACTGCAGGCATTCCCCTCTTAGAATGTTGAGAAGGGCAAAAAAACGTCCTTCAGAAAGCTGCCCTGAGATCTGCACAATCAAGTCTCTGCTGCTCTTTCATTACACCCATTTTAAACAGGATGCAACATGACCGATATAGACACCAAAAATAGATAACAAAAGAAATAGAAAACAAATCTTTCTAGTCATTCCTACTTATTGCATGCAACAGTGAATCTAGCGGAACGTTAAATTAGTTCCAAAATTGCTTGTTCAGTCTCTATTTCAACATGTATTGGGTCTCCAAAGTGTTGCCGTTGGCTTAAAGAACCATGTTTGCCTCCTGCCCCATGTATTGATAATAGATACCAACAAGGATGAAAAATAACTATTCCACAAACTATGATTCACTCTGTGTGCACTACTAGGTTGTTATAAAAGAGGCTATCCTCTGTGGAATAGTGAATGTACTCTGTACAAGTCTACTATTTACACAAAAAATGGCTAGCTGGCGCTAGTACTCTCAGTTAACTGAGGACAGAGGATTGTAGAGACAAACACTGAAGGCGACCAAATGTCCACATTTTCTGGGCACGGTCTGTGTTTTTATGGTGTCCATCCAGCTGTGATTGTGATTGGTTAAGGCTTTGCACAGTTTGCTAGTTAAATGCCGCCAGCAGGGATTAATCAGTGCTGCGGTTTCACTCAGTTTACATGGTTGCGTTGTGCGTGGAAGCTGCATTCGAGTTTCAAACTTTCATGCTTCATCAGTTTTCTTTATTCCTGTTGCTAAACTGGGCCTGATATCACCAACCCTCTCTTTCTGCAGCTCATTCCTTTCTTGTGTTTCCTCCTTCTTCTAATTCTTTCTGTCTTCCCTCCTTCCCTCTTTTTTCCTCGTATCATCCCCATCTTTTCTTGTGTTTTCTCTTGTGCTCTCCTCTCCACTTTCCTCTTTGTCTCCTCACCTCTTTGCATCTATCTTCTCCTTCAGCTCCCAGTGGGAAAGGTATGGAGTTTTATGGATGAATTTGGCAGAGAAGTTTCCTCCTCCTCTCCCTGGATCTCGGCCAGTTATTGACAAAACATTTTCCGGGCTCCATTTCACCTTTTTCTTTGCCGTTCTCGTTTTTAAATGATCTCTCACTCTTTCAGAGTTTTGGCTCTCTCTGTCTTATATTTTTATCCAATGTAATGCCGGACAGACAGAGATAACATTTTAGTCTCAGTGAACAGTGAGTCAAGGTAGTTGCAACATGTGGGCCCTCAAAACTTCAAACTTATACATTAGCTATGAGGATGTCACTGAGAGGAACCAAAATAGAATGCTTCTGCTCTTTATTATTGATGATGACAAACCTGCAGATAAGGTGTTATGGCAATAACAACACTGTTTTGATATATTAATCCTATTCTGGGAAGCGTTTTCACTGCAGGCAGCTTACTGTATGTACATTTCCCCGTTTAACACCTCCATCCTATTTTGGGAGCTCAGGGAGTCGTTTCATGGTAACCACATTTGCTTAATTACATAAGAGAGACAAAAAGGAATGGAGAGAGAGGGCTGGGCACCGCGAGGCAGACTGCCGTGCTGCTCTGTAGCTCAGAGACGATACTCTGACTTCTCCAAACACAATTAATGCTAGCGGAGAGCTGAGGGCCCTCCAGGCAGATGAAGAGGACGGCTGTGGAGGGAGAAGGCAGTGATCTGGCACGTGCTGGATCAGCCTCTAATCAGCCAATATCCAGGTTTTCTAGGAAAAATACTTTCTGGGATGTTTGATCCAACCAAGCTATGATGGTTATAACCCTTACTGACTTGTTGACAAATGTGACAACTCGATTGACTTGTTGAATGACTCGACTGACTCACTGACAGACTGAATTGACTTATTGACCTCTCGACAGACTTTACTGACTCAATTGATTTGACTGACTTGGTTAATTTGCTGACTGGCTCTACTGTTTCAATTGGCTCGTTGAACAACTTGACTGAACGACTTGAGTTGACTTGTTAACAGACTCAGTAGATTATTGGACTTTTGCAACTGACTTGATTGACTTTGAAAGACTCAACTGTCTCAATTGATTAACAGATTAACTCAGCTGACTTGCTGACTCATGCAATTGACTCATTGAGTGACTTGACTGACGCGATTGATTTGTTTGACTTGACTGACTGGATTTACATTCTAACTGACTCAAGGACTAAATTGATTGTGAACGTCTCATGTGTCTTACTGACTTACTGACTGACTCAGTTGACTTTCTGACTAACTCGGTTGACTCGCTGACTGACTTGACTGACTGTCTTGAATGACTTGTTGACCAACACAAATGACTTGAATGATCACCACTGACTTAGTACCCACCACTGACTTGGTACCCACCACTCACTTGGTACCCACCACTGACTCGCCTGACATGTCAACTGCAAGTTCACATCCAGATCTACATTATGCCTGACTTGTCCAAGTCCAAGTTCCATGGCAGATGAAGAGACTGGGGGGAGAGGCAGTGGTCTGACGCCTGATGGGTTAACCTGTAACAATCCATTATGCAGGTTTTCAAGGAAAAATACATTCTGGCCGTTCTGTTTGATACAATCAAGCCATGATGGTTATCACACTGAGGCAAATAATTTGTGGTGTTCTAAAGTATTAATCAGGTGGACCTGCTTTCCCTCTTTCTAGTTCGACAGCTGCTTCAATTAGCAATTTCCTACATTTCCTAGAATGACCCGAGTGTCCTCTAACATAAGACTGCTGTGTAACTTTATTTTCTGCTACTTCAGGTGTAGAAATCTGTCTGTGTTTCCTTAACTTTACTGATTTTTTGGTCAAGCATAGCAAACAAGCTAAAGTTGAGTACCTTATTTAATAGGTGGCATTAATATTAGTTAAAGAGTAGCCTATCATAACTTCTGCATTTATACTCTGTATGCCTCTGTATGATCCTGTTCTTATTCATGTTCATTCCATTTTCAAATCAAACAATAGCAAACACAACAACCACCAACAGTTGAAAACAAAATTTTAAAAAACTCACAAAACAGTGCGCGGTTATTATCTACTTCTATCTATCGCCTTTTATCACTCACACATAAATGTCTGGGAAAACATAAAGCACTTTGGGGCCAAGTACATCTGTCAGATTTCACAAAGAATGCTCTTGACCAAATTTTTGCAGTAAACATTTCGAATTTTCCAATGTTCTGAGGAGCAGCCATGGCTGTGCGAATGTACAGAATAAAATTTTCCCACATTAACATAAGCATGTTACAAAAGCAGAAGCAAAGCTTTCAGGTAAGCGAGATGCACTGAATGGCTTTTAACCTGAAGTTATAATACTTTTTTGACACAATTTGCTATTATTTTCTAAATTTGAAAACCAATAGAAAATAAAACTTTACATATAATGTAATATTTCCCTGTGAAATATCAAAATTGTGATTCTAGACTGGAAATCTTGTGCTTTAATTCTGAGAGAAACAACATTATCGCATCTATATTTGTGCAATTATTGATAGGAAGATGAAACATGCACTAATAATACATGAAACATGGAGCCAGAAATGTGGATACATAATCAATGAATGTTTTTAAATTAAATTTAGTGGTCAGCGTGCTGACCCACCATTATATCCTGATTAATTTTCAATGAGTTATCCATTGTCTGGATTACACTGATGACCTGTTTGTCTGCGTCAGCTTTTCATCACAAATATCAAAAAAGCCAAAAATTTAAATATGCAGAAAAATCTTCTCATTAGAATCACACTCTGAACCTGCAAAATAAAAGTATGTATTTGGATCTGAAAGACAAAATAGGAAAAAAGGTGAAAACTACTTTGTTACTGCAATGGTGGTAAAAGTAAAAGTAATCAGTTACTTCCTTTATCCATTGGGTCCCTGCTGAGGGCTGCAGCCAGTCAGAAAGACGACTGTACTTCCCAAATACATTATCTGTCTGCAGGATCTCTCTCTGTCTCACACACACACACACACACACACACACACACACAATCATTCATGTATATACAGCATAAAACTCCACTTGATATGTCTGTTCCTGGAAGGTTTTGCACACACACCACACACATACACACACACACATACACAAAGACACGCACACACAAGCAGACACATTACACTTAGGTATAATGTATTCACCGCCCTCTGTTCCTCATTGTCTGTCTCACTCACACAAGTGACTGTTAAACAGCATGTTCACACACTCCTCCCTGCTTTGTTTTCTTTGTAATAAAATATTTCAAAAGAATAATCTTGTTTTTCTCACAATTTGAATCCTATTTTTCAGAGCACTTGGTCACCATTTCTATCATTGCTGTTGTGCAGAATAGACAGTCACACACACACACACACACACACACACACACACATACACTTAGCGGTTTCTAATTGTCTCAGCAGTCATAGTCATCACTCCTCTCTGCCAGGCTGGAACAGACTCTACTACATCACTGTCAGTGTTCAGGTGTGTGAAAATGTGTATGTGTGTAAGAGTGTATGTTTACATGTGCTTCCCTAAATCTATCTCTACATTTAAGTACATGTGTTTTTGTATATGTGAAATTAATATATTTATTCTGCCCGTGTGTATGTGTATGTTCCTTGTGCATTTATCTTGTTTTGCACGTTTATGAACACAAACATTAATTTCAATTACAGCTGTTTCTCTTCAAAGTGCCAAGCCGAGAAACAAACTAAAGCAGCAGCCACAAAAAAACAAAAACGTGGCCAGTTATTCCTCACCTGAAGGCCGCTGAGGAAAGCAAATCCCTTCGTAGTCTTCCGGTGCCCGATTCTTCCTATTTTAAGTCAACTTAAAGTTTTTAATTTGGATTGATTACAGCAATGTAGGTGTTGCAAGCACTGTTGTAATGAACGCTTTGGGAGAGGGAGAGCTGAAGCGTTATTAATGAGACACTTAAAGATAAAAGAACAAGAGAGGAATGAGGGCGGAAAAGATGAGGGAGATAAATAGAGATAGAAGTCATGAACATGGCAGCTTGATATTCTGGGCCGATGAGAAAGAAGAGGAAAGATGAACGATAGATTTTTACTTTTTTTTTTTACCAGAATAACCTCCGATGCACAAACTAGGTTTCAGACTCAATCGTTGAAATGAAAGTGATCCTTACAGTGCTGGAGATCTGTTGCTCATTAGACCCTGATCTACTGCAGGAAAGCTGAAATTGATTATCACTCCAACACAAAATACAACGAGCCCTGAACTAAGAATCAATTTTCACTTTGATGAGTTTATATTAAGGTTAAGGCTAAGATAATTTCTGAACGCCTCAGTGTCTGGTTAACGGTGCATTATGCATTGTATAGTCCAGAGGATGGAGGAATCCACCAGGGAACCGCCAGTGTTCATGAATATGTTCTTGGAAGAGCTTTCACTTTTTAGTGTGCATTAAAACCACAGCAGTGGTTTTGTTGGGTCACATCAGAACAGTTTCCCTCGAATCCAGACTGTAGTTAAGCCTCTTTATATGCAGTTGCCACCGATGCTTGAACTCAACCTCCGTTTGTTTTGTTAGTTCTGTTTAAAGGACCACCTGGGCTTTCATAGTAGATTTTCATTTAGAGCGCTTTGAATACAATAAAAAAAATAAATGCAGAAAGTTCCATTTAGGTGTTTTAAGTGTTATACTCTTGATAAATGTGAAATAATTCTCTTTTCCTTTGAGAAAACTTTATCGTATAGGAGCTGTTATTTTTATAGACTTGTCTTCAAGCGATTTGACTTTCTACAGACACATTACAAAACTGCACTCATCCTACTTTTCTCTCAAAGGAACACCACACATTTTCTTTTACAGACTCTGCAGATAATCTCTAATAATAATGAAATAACAATGAAGAATGTATGATAATGGAAAAACAATAATTAAATTTGCTCAGGTAAGTTAGGTAAATAAAGTCCTGTATTGTTCTCCCTCTCGCTCTATTTTTATGATGACTTTTTAATTGTCTATGTCCGTTTTTATTTGCCTCGCGGCTTTCCTCTTAACATTACGGCATTTTTTGCAGTCACTGTCTTTTCAAAATAGTTTCTTTTGGGTGGGAAGGCGGCGCCACAAGAAATGAGAGGGTTTGCTGACAGAGATTCAGAAAAGTGGATGACAATCAATGAGAACAAATCAATAAAACTGTTTAGAGGCACATTCAACACTTTGAAATGCTTCTCTGTTGTAACTCTGCTGTTTTATGCTGTTATACAAAGCAGCGAGTCTAGTCAATTCCATCAGTTACACAAATTGCCAGATATCAAATTAGGCAACTATTTTAGTTGCTACAGGTCACAACTGATATTGACTATTAAATATGTGAATCACCAATCGTATCAATAGATAACTGAGCACATTTGAACACATTGTTTGCTCTCAATCTAAAAAAAAAAGATAATTTCACTGCAAGGGATTTCATTTCACATTGTCTTGAGATTCTTTAGCCATAACCGGCATAAAGCAACCTATAGAAATTGTACCATTTTAGAACCATTGAGCCAAATAATTTCAAAGATAAAAAAAAACTTACAGTGCTTCTACAAAGAATAAAGCAAAAGAACTTCATTGCCATTATGTGACACGAAGGATGAAAGCATCTCTCCTGGGAGATTGATTCATTCTCCCCAGAAGAAAATGAAGTACTTTCAGCAAAGCCGTTCAGTATTTCTTCACTTTAGTGCGGCGCGGTCACATCGTGTTTGCCTTTAATCCAAACACAGGTGGTGAAAACAGATGGGTGCCAGCTACGCTCTGACCTGGACCATAAATAAGGTCCACCTTAACTCTCCACAGTTGAACCCGTCTACATTTCTATTTCCTAAAGCTGTAAATGCTGAGGGTAAATATTTGAAGATCCATATGTAGTATCTGTGATAAAGGCTCTTTCGATTTTTCACTTCCACTGTCAATGTAGTTGCAGCAAAAGGCACTTGAGAATTACACATATGTTACTTTTTACATACATATTTTAAACATAATTAATTAATAAGGATTGGTGGTTTAACTCATTCAGCGCCCATTAGTGTTAATATGTGTTTAGTTTCACAAATACATATAGATACATACATATGTACATGGGAATATTTTTTCCCATTGTGTATTTTTACTTACCTTAGGGCACTGAGTATTTAAGTACATACACCACTGTAAGTATACCATGACAACAGGGATTATCAGTACAGAGACAGCTGTAACAACAGTGGAGGCTTGACTTTTTTGCTCGCTCTCTCTCTGTCCCTCTCTCTCTCTGCCAGTGTGTGTGTGTGTGTGTGTCACCTGTCAGTGCCTCACCTAATCCTGCAACAACAAAAAAAAATACTTCTCGAGGGATCAGCAGACATGAGGGCCAGCAGCTATTTATAATCCAGCTCATTTGCATGGGACTACATGTGTTCAACATCTTGCTTTTTTTATTTTAGCGGTGACCAGCAGCCTCCCTCAAGTCTCCAAGTATTTTTTGAATAACATGTTTTTTTGCCATTTCATCATAAATATGAAAGGGTCTGGCTCTGAAACTGGAACAAGCAGCTACTGTCCTTGAGATGCTTTTACTTTCCTTACATCAGGTTGCATCACACAAGCATGCTGCACTGAAGAGGGCAGAGAATAAAATGACTTTTTGACCAAGCCTCCTTCACATGCTGATTACCTGATGCACCCAAGGTCTAGTGGTTCGTGGGTTTGCTCAGCAGGGTTTCCTGACATCTTGGTGGTCTTTAGTCAAAGGAGGGAGGGTGTTATATTTCAAAGGGAGAAAGGAGGAAGATTTGTGGGAGCCTTAAAGCCCCAAAGGCAGCCTGGCGCCTCCTGCTGCAGCATGCTGTGCAGCAATTACTCCAGAAAAGCAGCTGAGGATGGATGGATAGATGGATGGATGAGAGAGTGTCTGCATGTCTACCAATCTCCCTGTTGGGTCATAAGGAAATATCCCTGCCTCTGTAGCTCTGCTTGGAAGATCAGTTGATTTCTATCAATGTCTGTCTGATGATGCAAATTGTTTGAATCTGCCAGATTAACTCAGTTTTAGTGGTCATTATCTTTCTTTCAGTTTAATGCAGGAATATTCCACACAACAATCTTGGGTTATTCCTCAACGGAAGCATTGATTTTATGATGCTTCGATGTAATCAAGTTCCTTATTAGGTCCTTTGAGGTTTTTTTGTGGAAATGTACCCACTGGAGGACAGTTGAATTTCTGCAATGCAGTGTATGCATGAAGACTGGCCTAACTGAAACAAAAGCTATGGTATGTCATTTTTGATACAGCGCAGCCCAGTGAATGAGATTAAAGGGGTTTTCCAAAAAATGTTTAAAAATCAAAAAATTTTGTGAACCTCGACACAATTTTGGACTGCATTTTATAACTTGTAACCATGGATACAAAGAAAAACATACACTGTTTTGATTTTCTTTTTCACTGTTTTTTGTATACTTGTAAGCTAAATTCGAATAGACTTAACAAAACGTGTAAAAAAAAAAGAAGCAATCTTGTATAATTTGACAGCATTTGTTTTATGGGTTGCACAACATTGACATTATAATTTTAAATGTCTTCAACTCAGTGGCCTTAAGTATGATGGATGGATGGATGATAGATAGATAGATAGATAGATAGATAGATAGATAGATAGATAGATAGATAGATAGATGCTTTACATTATTATTTTATTCAACTTTAAGTGTAAATCTATAACATGGGAGAATGTGAAAGAATGGTACGCATAGCTACTGACATTTTCTCCACACACACGCACAAGCAGGTTTTGCTAGTGAACAGGCTGTTGCTGGATGTGCTGTATAGCAGTGCAGATGTAAATGAATGAATTGTCTGCTGCACACTAAGTGGGTCAGGCCAGGACAGAGTGTTCTCTCTCTCTCTCCCCCTCTCTCTCTCTCTCTCTCTCTCTCACAGACGAGACATTATACAACTGACTCAGATAACACAAGGCTGAGCAATGCTGGAAGAAAGACAGGAAAATAAATGAAAGAGAAAGTATCTGTATTCTCTAAGAAAGAGAAAAAAATGACCAAAAAAAGGAAGTAAAAACGAAATCTCAATTAAGAAGAAAGATGGAAAGCCAGGTCAAGACACTGAAGATTAAATTTCTGTGCACAGTCTTGGTCCTGTTTGTAACAGCAAGACTGTAAATAAAGATAATGGCTTTAGAGGAAACTGGGTTTTCAGCAAAATTTTAGACCAGAGGAATAAAACTGACTGAGATAGAAAATGGTCCAAATCTCTAACAAAGAAGAAAAGAAAAACTGCAATGCTTTTTTCCACATTTTTTATGTCAATGACAAAAGTGGTGTCAAACATTTCTCTCTTCAATCTACACACAATGCCCCACAATGACAAAGTAAAGTTGTAATTTTAGAATGTTTTGCACGTGTGTTAAAAAAAAGAGATGTCATCTTCACTTAAATATTCAGACCATTTATTGTAAAACTTGAAATTTTGCTTATGTGAGTTTCGCATTTGCATTGATACCTCGGTTTTCTACACCTGTTTATATACAGTCTTACAAGGTCACATCACAGCAAAAACTAAGCCATGAGGTCAAAGGAATCAGCTATTGAGCTCAGAGACAGGATTGTGTCAGTGCACAGATCTGGGGAAGGATACAAAACATTTCTTTGGCATTGAAGTTGCCCAAGTACGCAGTGGGTGGACTTGGCCTCGTTGCCGTCAAGCTATAGTTATCGCTGGATTTGCCAAAAGTGTTCCAGGATACATGAGCCGGGGAAGATTCAAGCTATTGGCGGATCGCTAGGTGGCGATGTGCCCACCTAGAGCTGATTGCAATCAGTCTTTTTCTTCAGTTGAAATTTTGCCTCTCATACCAAACCAGTTAGCAAGCGGTGTCCCTCTCAAACAGCGGATTTAAAGAATAAAGAAGAGACTATAAACATGGGAAACCGATTTTACTTTGCTGTACATTTGGCAAGATCTCTACGCTCCACTTTTGGTACAAATGAGATGCACACTAGCCTTGTAGTTAATAGTGATGTCCGATGACAAAAGATGACGCCGTATTCTCCCGCAGTGTTCCAACAAACAGATTGTTAGACAGTAAATCTTCCTCTGCGCAGGACATTTCAAACGAAAAAATACTTTCAATGAATCTGGAACAATCTGTTTATGCTGACAACAGTTGTTCACACCAAAAATGGTATTTTGGATTGAAGTGAAGTTCTTAGTAGATTGGTTAATGATTACATTGGTCTATAATATCAGTTTACCTATACAACTATTTTGAGCATGTATAGAAACCCAATAAAACATTATACAGCATTGGAATTGTTACATCTTTGGATTCTGATTGACAAAAGTAGTTGCAAATGTTTTTATTTCTCAATTTTTACAAAAGGACACGTTTAAAATGAATGTGCTGATGCGCTAAATATTTTTTTCAAAAATATGAGTAGAAGATTGAAGCTCTGTCATTAGTCATCATTCTAAAAAGGCTGCCTTATAAACCAGAGCCTACATTACATCCTAATGTACCACACTGGGATGAGACGTATTGTGCACCGTTTGACTTCTGGTTTCAAGACCCCAGTGGAACCGGCCCTAACTTAGGAAACGTGCAAAACGCTCAGGCCAATTTCATATACATGGCTTAGTAAACCAATCTCCTACCACATTACCAAGATATGTAAGTCTGATCTTGAGAAAATCAATTTAGTACGTTTTCTGTCGGACTAACCTGTTAACATGTATAAACTGATCTTTTCAAACATCATGTTAACATACTGAGTACTTCAGTACATACTTAAATTGAAGAAGCTTGGAATAGCCATACTTTTCCTGGAGCTGGCTGCCCCGCCAAACTGAGCAATTTAGTGAGAAGGACTTTGGTCTGTCAATAAATCTGTCAATGTCCTTGAGTGGTACAGCCAAAGCCCAGATTTGAATCCCATCAAACATCTCTGAAAAAAGCTGTTCAACAATGGTCCACATCCAACCTGATGGAGCCCAAGCGGATCTGCAGACAACAATTGCAGAAACTCCTGAAATGTAAACATGCCAGACTTCTAGTGTCAATCCCAGTAAGCCTCAGAGCTGTGATCACTGCTAAAGGAGCTTCAACAAAGTACTGAGTAAAGGGTCTGTGCATTTACAGCGGGGCCACGTGGCTGAGGGGAAGGATGACTAATAGTGCCAAAAGGTGAAGGAGTCCTTATACTGTCTGAAGGCAACGTATGTGAAAAGGTATACATGGGAAAGTTTCAAAGGGATACGAGTAAAATGAAAGATGAAGTGCCCATTCATGAAGCCAGACAGAAAATTAAACCAAATGAGAGAAAAGTTGAGATGAGTCTGCACAGAAGGACAAAGCTTGAAGTCCCCATCCATCAACAACGTTCCACATCTGTGAACAAGGAGCAATAACGAAGACAGAAACATGAAGAGAGTGAGAAAAAGGCAGAAAGGCCTGTATTGATTTATTTATTTTTTAAAATTAGGAAATGTGAAAGAAAGGTTCATGGGGCATTCGTTAATTATTCACAAAGAGTGAAAAAGCTCATTGACTGAGAGAAGAAAGGTTTGTATCCAAAGAAGGTGACAGTTCAAGAGGAGACATTTGCATTCAGACAGAAAAATAAAAGGTGAGAGGGGTTGTTGGAATAATAAGAGGTTGCAGCAATTCAAAGAATAGAAAATTCAGGCAGAAATGAAAAAAAAAAATGTTTGCAAAGGAACCAAAACAGGAAGACAAAAGATTGATGCTGATCTAAGTGTTTGTTTTGTTGCTAAAGGCAGAGTTCAGTTCACATGGGATTTGTAATTGTTTGTACTTTCATCTGTGAGAAATGATGGGTTTTTACCTGTACCGAGCATCAAAGTGATAAAAATTAAACCGTCACAGCTTAATGCCAAGGGTTGTCCCACGTTTACATGCAGAGTAGAAAAATATACTCAAATTCAAAAATGAAAATGTCCACAAGCCCAAATCTTACAATCAAATTCATCAAAGTTACATTATGATAATGGAGGGTCCGATGATATTTTCCATTATTCTGACTTTGCCATGGTTGCCTGGTGGTCATGTCCCGTTTAGGTGTGTAAAAGGCATTACATGAAGAATTAAGCCTTCTTCCCACAAGTGTAGCCGCCTCTTCAGCAACCTCACACCCTTCTTACACGTTAACTTCTTGTCACCATATTAACACCCTACTGAGGTTTTGAGAGGTGGTTACTACGCTGGTAAGACGGGGTGAGATGGACCAATCCTCTGTCTAGACTACTGTGTTATTCCACTTTAATCAGCCCAGATTAATCCTTAGTGTAAAACCTGGAGTAAACTTAGTTTGGATGTTTTGGAACTGTTTGGTCTTGCAAATTTTATTTTGTGTTTGACATTTGTCCCCATAATGCGTTATGTAGGTTGAACCTACTAGGGGTATCCACATCTTAAACATGATCATTTTTCATCTTTCTGCCAGATATTTAACATCAAGCTTCCTCTTCTGTTGTATACATTTTCTTTATAAGACAGACAGATTCAACGCAATGCACAAACGGCTCCACATTAGGAGGAGATAATCATTCCTGTGGGGATGAAGCTTAGAGTGAGAGTGATATGAATTTCCTATTGGGTGACTATTAGGTGGAGTTGGGCTGACAAAGTACATTGTGTAACATGCGTACATTGAGCGTGATTCATGCAGTATTTCTGTCAGCTCTCATCGTGACGCATCGAGTCCTCTGCTTTATATTCTACTGAAGGTGTCCATGTCATTTTCTGTCCGCAGCCTTGAAGAGAAGGTGATGGATGTGTAGTGCCGCAACATGCATCTCCAACAGAGGCCTATTTCTAGGTATAGAGCAGCCATGAGAGACTTAGGTGTCTAAAGCTTTTATTCCTAAATTACTTGAAAATTAAAGTGGTGGAAATATTCATACCAAATGAAATACCCCCATTTCACACACACACTTAACTCCATTATGAATAAAGCTTCTGCTTTCAAATTTCCTCAAAGAAATGTGGAGAAAGTAAAGCGAGGAGGAATGAAGGAAGGCAGAAGGCAAAATAAGACAGGAAATAAAAAGGAAAGACTGCTGTACGTGTGTGTGTCACCATATTTTAATTTGTCAGCGGGGAATAAATGAATATTGACCTTTGACTATTTAAAAATCTATTTTTAACTTTCCCATCACAGGAATAAAACCCATCAATGTCATAATTTCCAGGAAATTAACGGCAAATGTTACTCCCAGATTAGCCATAAATGTGTATTAATGTTGCTTCAGTGGTACTTAGTTTTTAGTGCCACATTGATTGTGTGTTTTTGTTTTCAGAGAGTTGTGGGCTGACAGCAGGCCAGAAAACTTGTACTGCCATGACTATGGAAACATGCCAAAAAATACAGTAACTTTCATAAAAACCTGGTTAAGAAACGGACAAGGTCAGAGTCTGAAGGCTATGAAGTAACATCAGCACATGGTATCTCACCACTAACACGAACGTTTCCGAGGGGGTTCGTATCCCAGAGACTCTCACACCTCCACACAAGATGGCCAGATTCTGACGAAGGACGAGGAGGAGGAAGAGGAAGCTGCACTCTTCCTCCTTTCGATAACGCTGAGGCGAAGAGCAGATGGTGTGAGAGATTGGACGACGTCTGGAGTTGGCCAACCCTGGGCTAATGGCAAGCTGTGCTGGCATCACTGCTCGAGTGTATGTTGGTCTGTGTGTATGTGTGAGTATGTGTGTGTGTGTGTGGTTGGAATTGTTCAAATGTGTGCATAGCTGGCTTGGTGATGTAGATTATTACTTGTGTGATAGTTTACCCACCATGCTTTTACTGTATGTGTGCGTTTGTGATTTAATTGAATTGTTATATGTGAGTGTATGTGTGTGTTTGCGCACACAGGAACCAATAACAATAATAAAATATCACAGCCTACAGGATTAATTTCGTGCATACTTGTATGTTTATTTATACGTATTTTCATTATTTGTTATTCATATTTTTGATTGCATACTGATACATAGGAGCGAAGACCACATTTGCATACTGATCATTGGATATACATTTAACTTTTATAGTTCAGGTAAGAAATTTTAATAAAAAAATAGTGCCAAACATATCATTTTGCACAATTACAGACTTTTGTTTGTTTGTTTTTTAGCAGTGGGACAAGTGATCAACAGAAATCTTCATACAGTTTTACATTTCTACCGTTTTTAACCAGATTCATTTAAATACATAAGAGGAACTCCTCATGTCCAGTAGTGCACCAATAAGTCAATAAGATATCCAAATAAACAAAAATTACAGAGCTTATGCAGTAATAATTGTATTGTATTTGTGAGATGAACATAACACACACCAATACACACATACGCACACATAATACACACAGACAAATAGCAGGGAAAAAACCTCCAATGACTGAAACATCAACAACAACAATAATAATAATAATAATAATAATATGTCACAACTGAATGTGTGTGCAATCTACCTATCTAGGGATCTACCTATTATCTACCTATTAAGGGAAATCACAAGCTTCTTAGCTTTAAAATTATAATGGATCTCAGGATGATTTTTCCTACCAAATCTTAGACTTTTCTACATGATACCCTCAATTATTAATGGGTTACTGAAAAGGCCTACTAAATCTATCCCAAGTTCTGTAAAATAACCCTGAAGTGTTGACCTTAAAGTGCACTCAATTACCATATAATTTAACAGTGTTTAAGGGGTTAATTTTCATTCACAGTAGTTTGCATTCAAATGAGCAGACTGACGTACTTCCATTAAGCCCTAATTTCACATCATTATGTTAGTTGAGAAACATTACCAAGAAAAGGTTAGAGCAGAGGCCAGATGTTGGAGAGAGAAAAAAAAACCATACTGGCTGGTGAACCTTTCGTTGTGGGTGTGTGTGTGTGTTTGTGTGTGTGTGTGTGTGTGTGTGTGTGTGTGTGTGTGTGTGTATGTGCGTGTGTGCGTGTGCATACAGACCATTTCAGGAAATGCCAGGGTAGCTGCTGGGAGATCCAGTGGAGATAAGTGGCGCCAAACGCACTGCTGATGTCACTATCTCTAGACAAAGAATCCACTCCCCCCAGACACACGCACACACACCCACACACACACACACACACACACACATCCACCCACTCCACCTCTGCCTCTTCTACACCGACATAAATATTCCAAGTGTTGCAATACAACGGGAACGCTCGGGCTCCATTTTAAGGAAGGGCATCAACATGAGGACCTCCCAGGACTTAACGAGAATTTTTTTGAGGCACATTGTCAACGTTCTGTCATAATTGTTGCAATTTCTGAGCAAAATGTTTTAACTCAGCAGGCTAGAACCTATTCTGGCACCGGTTGGTCTGATGGTGGCGCTGTAATAACCACTTTTACATTTTGACCTACAACGTTTAAACCTCGATTCTTTGGGTCCACATGTAACCACTTAATAATATAAATTAGTTTTTATTATGCCATTTTTCCTACTTTTTTTGCGTCAGTTGTCACAAAATTTTACACAAATATTTGTGGTATCTTTTTCAATATTCCTTGGTATATTTTGCTATAATTGGCTGCCAAAGTTGAGTGGCTATGTCTTTGGGCGCCATGGCGGACTCCAAACCGTGTAGTGTACGGTGTGTGTATCAGTGAATGCATTTATCAAGTTTCATTCATCTGTGCCCTGGGGCTTTTTCTTAAGGAGAATGCTATACTCCTGGACTTGATGCTGAGACTTTGGAGTTTGGATCAGACAGATATTGAAGAGAGCTGACAGCATTGTGCTATTCCCTCCACTACACTGACCTGAAAAACCCCTTAGGGGTTAGGGTTAGTAAGCTGTGTGGCTTTTAACCAATCATTATTTTGATCTTTTAATCAAGCTTTCAATTCATCTGTGTGATCAACCAGCAGAGAATTGAAGGTTGATGATGGTCCATTCAACAAACTAATTTAACTAAATTTTATTCAGCCATCATTGGAGGAGTGATCAGCCTTGGTGGAGGTATGTGAGTGCCTTGTAGTTAGTTCTGCTGTTTGTTTTTACTTTCCAAGACCTGTAAGGAATCCTGTTTTTCTGCTCTCTGACTTTCTCAGTCATCCAACATGCAGTGGAACTGATTGATCAGATAAATAAATCAGAAGAGGGGTCGAACAAGGCACTGGGAATATTTATGGAAAACAACCGAGAATGTGTGAAATCAAAGTTTTTCCTCTGATTAACTGCCGACCAAAACAAGGACGAATGGATGAGTAATTAGTGCTGGTGGGGTCAATTTGAAATTATTGACTGGAGAAGGTCATGTCATTTTATGTGTTTAAATCCTCCATGGGACACCAGAGCATTGTGGGAATGAAGCTGGCATGGCACAGCCATCTGCTGCATGATGACAGTGTTATAGAGAGAGAGCAATGAAAATGATGACATATTATATGACAAAGCTGAGGGAAAGCAGCATAATCTGATGGAATTTCAGAAAAAGAAGCAGAGTTATCATTTTCTAACATGAATAAGTCTCTGTCCTGGTTGTGTGAGCATTCAATGGTGCGTTTACGTGGTTTGGTCCTCCGTCAAAGCAGGAAACGAAATCGACATTTGCTATGGCTGACGCTCACAAATTCTGTGGTCTGTTGAATGTTTACAGAGGAGATAGAAAAGGCTGGAGAGCAAAAGCAAGCGAGAGAGAAAGAGAAGGTCCTTGGCAGAGCTTCTTGTTGCTATTTAGTACTGCAACACTGTGCAGCAAGGTTCGAACCATTATCTATATTACCCAGTCAACGCAAACACGTACACACACACATAGGCACACACACAGCTGGATGTCATCGTGCCTTCTCTGAGCATTTGATGTGTTTCATTACTATCCCATGTACAATCCTGTATATGTGCACAGTGTGTGTCCAGGTAAGTAAATCTCTGAGGGATGAACCCTATGCACCTCTTAAACACCGTTACACCCATTGGTAATTGAGCACATTTTACAGCAAAGAGTTCAAGGTTATTTAAAGGAGTTGGATACATTTCGTGGTCCTTTTCACATTAGTGGCCCATACTCATACATAGAATACCATATAGAAAAAACGTACAATTCTCATACATTTCCTTAAATACATTATTGTAAACCTTACTTTTTCAGCTATATTTCTCTTAAAATTCTCTTCATTTTAGAAATGCTGGGTATCATTGTATACATATTTCGCCCAGAATCAAGACACCAGAATTTAAAATAAAACTTCATAAAGAATGACCTAGCTGCAGTGGGGGAGGTGATGGTTCCTCTTGTGTGTTTGTATATGCGACAGTGCCGTGCATGTCTAGACACAGCTGCGTCCAATTGCCATGGCTGCGGCCAATTTATCAATCAGGCAGCAACCTATTTATGCTGTTTCCAGAGAGACTGCACTGCTGCCTGCTGGATGCTTGCTGACAGTATAGGAAAACAGAGGAGCTGTTCCTGTGTTTTAGTTAGGGAAGCTGAGAATTGGTCCTGTGTTACACCATTAAGCTCCCGTGTACGTATGAGTACAAATGAAAGACTTCTCTCTTCCTTGCACTGTCGCTCCTATGGCGCGAACGTTCTTACAGACCCGTTAGTGGTTACCTCAGACTTTAAGGGTATACAGTAGCAGATATTCAGATGCTAGTTTCTTTGAAGATTGAGCAAAAACAAATCCCACTGATTTTTGATGTTTCACCTTGTTCACCATCACTATTTTGGAGAAAAACCCTTAACAATACTTGTTAAATGCTTTACTAGTTATCTGCAGTTATACTGTGGCACGCCTGCACAGTTGCCCTACAAACCGTTGGCAACACCTTATCTATAAAGGTTTGGGACATTGGGTTACATTCCCCAAATATCGCGGCCTCATTGTGCGATTGCATAAGAGTCACGTCATTCTCTTAGCATGGGCGACCTCAGCGTGAACGCAGTGTTATTTTCAAACTAGCCTGGTCATGCCGACATGTATTTTTGTGCTGCCGATTAAATTTAGAGCCGTCTGTGTCATGTCACCCTAAGCACCCCCCAGAGAGGAAGAGAAAGAGGAGGCTGAGGCGTATTTCGGGAGTGGAGGGCTCGTGGCCTCTGGCTGCTTGGTGGCGTCGGAGATCCAAAAATTTCACACTGCTGCTCCTCCATGACTTCGACTGGTTACACAGGATTCAAAGGATCCAAAGGAACACTCCAAAGGAAACTCATCATAAATCTGTGTTAATCTGAATGAAAACAAGATCTAGAATGATAAACTCAAGCACAAAATCCATCCACCCCAGCCTCGCAAAGGTCATGATTTACATTGAAATACTGAAGCAGTGAGCCTTGATATGAGTGAATACAGCATTTATACAGAAATGAATGAAAAACATTTACTGCCTAAGGTTTAAGGCTCACATAACGCCATTTACATGCACTCACCGATATTACATCCACTTGCGAAGAAAGAAAAAAAAAATCCATTACAAGTGAAAGTTCAATAAAATTCTATCCACATATTCTACCCACAGTGCTCATTAGCTTTATTAGTGTATCAGACATTCAAAGGTTAGAATCAGACCGGTACACAAACCATAAGGAAATCTAGGTAGTCACAGTGTCAGCATTAAAATACAATAAATACAAACATTATAATTAACATAGTAATGAACATTAGAAATGAAACAATGGATACTGTTTCTATAGAGATATTTTAAAGTATAAAAATATATATAAATATTAAAAAATAGTTACTGACTCCGCAGTGGAGATGCAATAGGTATGTAAAATAAAGTAAAATATGGGGCAGAAACATTAATTGTGAAAATTAGTTTCTCATTAATGCAAATGCAAAATAAAGCTCTTCATACAATCATCCATCTATTTAGAATGAAATCATGGAAATTGTGAACTTCTGGAAATAACAAAAATCCCCAAATGTGGAATTGACAGATTACCTGTTATTCTACTCCAATGAAAATCCTTTTCCACAACTTCTCTGGGTCAATGTGGAAGCTTCCAGATCTCTGCTGAGCACAAACAAACCATTGTACTCCAGTCAGGTTAAGGTCGACCTTATGTTCTGGATTTAACAAGACTGTAAGCTCTCAATTTAAGCTTTCTTAACATTTACATTGTACGTTGCAGTTAAATGCTTTGCTCGTGCAAATGATTTTCTCATTTGCCTCCTATTCATGCATATGGCTGTCCAGAATTCCCCAAATGGACACAAAGCAGTTCCTCTACATGCCAGTCGACCTCCAGACCCTCTGCTGCCTTTAATCTCATCTTCTTCAGCCCTTGAATGTCAAAAAATTGGCTACCATTAAAGCCTAGTATAGTCTCAGAGTAACATATTAAGATTTATCACATATTAAGATTAATCACACCAAAACCTTTAGGGATGCAGCCGTTATTCACTTTACCTTCGGGCTATGGAGCAACTGCCCTGATGATCTGAAAGCAGCGGAATGTGTTGATATTATCTTGTGACCTATCTGTTTCACTTTGTTTACACCTGATATTTTGTATGATTTTATGCAATTGTAGTTTTAATTACTCACCTCCTTATTTCAATTAATTTATCGAACCTACTCTTAACTTCTCCCCCTTTATTGAATTGCTTTAAATTTCATAGTTTTATTATATGTATTTTATAATGTTATCTTTGATCACTTTATTATTTTATTTAACTGAATCTTTGCTCTTCAAAACTGTTATCTTGATAGAGTTAGTGGTTGTACTTACTGTTTTTATTTTTATTATTGTGACATCAATTTTAATTTTAACTTTAGTTTGCCTTTGCTATGGACAAAATTAATATGTGTATGTGTGTACATAAATATATATTCTGTATATATAATGTTATAATGTTTGATAGAAATAAAATGGAAAATATCAAAATATATATATATTTATATTAAAATGTATACATATATAACACTTGATGCACCTCTATATTGTACATGAAGTAAAACTAGTTCCTTCCCCTGTATCTGAAACCACAGGGTGTTATTGAGTTCAACAACACAACGTGAGCTGGTTTTCTGTGGGAAGGTGGTGCTGTCGTGAGCTGCAGTAAGAGGAGCAAGGGCAGCTCTGGACAGGCATGACTTCATCGCTAAATCCTCACAACGTTACAGCCTGATGTGATGAGGAGGCACCTGCTGACAGCTCTTCTATGTCTCCGTGTAAAAACAGTAGCCATTACAGCTCACAGCAGGCACGCTGGGGGATTAAGAATGACAGTGATACCTGCCTCCATGACACATCAGTGAACTGCTGTCAGTGACAGACCATTCAGAGTGGCACTTGTGCACACTCCTTTATATGTTGTGTGAATTACACCAGCATCCTGACCTTGAAACCATCTTAGAACACAGGCATTCTCCTCCTCATCCCTGAAACAGCTGTGCTATTTTAGAGATGTGTGATTTTCATGCAGCAACAGTGATGAAGGCTCATTTTTTAATTTGCTACGCCTCCTCCTCCTCCTCTGTGGTTCCCTCTCTGGGTTTGTGCGAGGACAAGGCAGGCAGCTGGGTGCCAGATGAGGACGGTAATTAGGCCGGTATCTACTGGGCTTTGGTTACAGGTGCAGATCTGATCTCAAGGATGAACAAAGCTGTCAATGGAAAAGATCATTCATGCTGAAACAACAGAGTACAGCGAGCGGGGTGGGGGGGGGTCCTTTCTACAAAGAGCAAGAGTCCAGATAAGATAAATCGCTACGAGTGGCATCGCAATGAGCTGAGAGCAGGTGCATAAATCATTTTGCTGGGGGCTTTAAGAGCAAAAGGAGAAGCTTTGATTTTAGCTGCCCAGGCAATGAACTACCTGCTGCTGTTGTTTTTAATTACAAGCTTTAAATTAGACAAGAGAGGCTTCTTGTGCTCACGCTTAATGGAGTGCAATGCAGAAATGATCTCAAATTGCTCTCTTGCTGAGTTTAAATTGATAATGAAGAAGTCCAACAAAGGATTTTAAACAAGTTTGGCTCATGAGCCACTGCCTATTGCAGGAAATGTTTCTTTGCTGTCTCCTTAATGGGACTTTGGTTCTATTTTTTCCTTGTGGACTCTGCTGCATATCTCCTCTGCAGTTTTTATGTTTGCAGAAACAGCTTCATAATCTCACCAGGCCCACGCTGTAAAAGGGGCAGCAAATCAATTTTTTTACTGTCTCATAACACAAAGTGGAGGAGTATCTGCACAGGGAAATTTAAGATGCTGGAGAGTTTACTGCAACATTTCAGGGAATTTTTCGCCAGAATATTGCAGAATACAGTAAGGCAGTGATGACACCAAAATGGGAGAATGATAATAAGAAAATCATAATAAAAAGAAATGCAGAATAATAATAAACACATAATATAATCAAAGTAAAGTAAAACAACAGCACAAATGATTATGATCTTGTAATTCATCAATCACTTAAGGCTTGTCATACTTGTTGTATATGAGCAACAGTGACAAGAACATAAAGTTGTGTACTTCACAGTAATATAGATGAGGTGGAAAAATTAAATCCTTGTGTAGGAGAATATGAACCCAATATTGACATAAATTATTAAAATGATGAGTTGATTATTTATCGAAACATTTAATTGCTTTATTCCTATACAAAGACGAGAGGGACATAGGGGAGTTGCATGCACTATACTACAAACATATATGTTTTTAGAGGTGTAGCCTACACCTTTTCAAAATAAAATAAATGACGTGAAAAACCTTACACACAACTCCCAACTTTTTTATGTCATGGCATCATAGTCCTTTTGTTTTAAAGTGCAGTTAATTAACAAATACATAAACCAGCTATCAAAGGGTTAAAGTTAGATTCTTTGTAAAAATCCATATGAGACCAAAGTACAAGTTTTGTGCTGTACAGGTTTTTGTTCAGGTCACATCACCTATGGAAAATGATGGTTTCAGACATTACAGTAGCAGCCAGTAGTCTAATGTGAGGTTTGTATGGGAAACTCCATCCATCCATTCATCATTCACTCTTGCATCTTAAGTGTCCACTTGCCCTTGGTGTTGTCCTGGAGCTCCCCTCCCCCCTCTTTCCCACACACACACACACACACCCGTTCCTTCCTTAAATATTAACATTTCAACACATTTGCTCCCAGTTTCTGATGTGTTTACATCCTTTGCTGCTTTGAAAAGCACTTTGCCAGCAACCTGCTTTTTGTTAAAAGTGCTTCATCAATAAATTTGACTTCCCTTGACACTCAATACCAGAGTCCATTAAGCCGCAGAGCCATGGGGCTACTCTGTGCACGGGGGCCACTGGTTCCAGTAGGGTATAACTGCTGAACTCTCATTAGCAAGCATCATCATATGTAATTCTGGCACGTGTAATGCCATTAGAGTGGATTTGGCATCTGATAGTGGAGTAATGGGATTAGCTGGGTGGTAAATCTCTAGCACCGGGACTGTAAGTCTTCCCAATGCAGGAGAGCGAACAGACTGACAACACACAAACTGCCCTTTCCATGTGACCGTAGTGCAAGTCATGCTATTGTCATAGCTACATAAGCAAATATCTATAAAGCAAGTCTTATCAAAGTTGAGGACAAGAGCAATACAAATTAAAATTACAAGCATAAAAACAAAATTATTTGAAAAATAAATTGATTGGTGGAGAGGAGTCTTAAGAATGACAGAAAATGACAATCATGCAGAAAGCTAAAAGTTTTCAAAGATATCAAATAAATCACATTGCTTTCATTATCATTAACTTAAAAAGTTAGGTTAAGGCAAAAGGTCGATAATTGTTTATTCGATTGATGGAATGAAAAACATATATTCTCTAGAAATTATGTGATTTTTAATTCCTTTTCAATGTGGTAAATTCAATTACTAATGGGTTAATAAAAACTGAAAATACCATTGAATTTGACCAAAGTCCTTTAAATGACCCCAAACTGATTGCCTGAAAATGTACTCAATTACAATTTCTGTTACCAGTCTAAGTCCATAAATTTTCTTTATTTATGTCACAACCACGGCCAGCTGTTAGACTTTCCTTTTTTTCTGTCATCATGCAATATCAGTAACTCTCCTGTCATTTCAGATCCTCCCACTACTGCAATTATTACCCTCACCTAGTGCCTGTCTCCTCACCTGGTGCCTGTCTCCTCACCTGGTGCCTGTCTCCTCACCTGCAGCTCATCAGTCACTCAGTTTATATACAAGCTCAATTTCTCTCACTCTCTGCAAAATTGTCTGGTGTGTGTCGCCTTGTTTTCCAGCAATCCGTGTACTCTATGACCTGACCAGCCTGTTCAGATTATTTCCTGCCTGAGGACTTCTGATTTACCTGCCTGCTCTTTGTTTTAACATCAGTAAACTGAACTTCCGTGCATCTGCTTGCTCCTATGTCGTGCTTTTTGGTTCAGAATTGCTTCAAGTCATAACAATGTATTTATTTTATTAGTTATACTTTTACATTACTTATTTTATTATGTTTTATCTATTTGGTTTGTTCATGTTTGCCATCTTTGGAAATGTTGGGCCCTTCACTAGAATTTAAGAAAAAACTTTGTTAAGATGGACCCATTGGTGCTTATCTCAGAGTTTAAGAGTGTAAATGTCGAACAAGTGTGAGTTCATAATTTAAAAAAAAAATTTATTTCCACAGCTTAACAGTCCATTGCAGCGGTCCAATTTTGTGATGGCTAAGGCATGTATGATAATGTGGTTGCTTTGGAAATCTCGGCATGGAAGGTCAAACCTATGTCGCTTGCTCGGTTGCTTTTTGTTACTCACCTCCCAGCAAACCTGGGCCCAAAAACAGACAGATGAGACTGAAGGCATGAGAAGACATCATGGAGGCCCAACATGACCTGCATTGAATTATTCATCATCTGCGTTTGTAGCAAACAGAGGGCCCTGTTTACTTTGCTAACAGGGTGTATGTGTTAATCTTCTACGCCCAGATGATCCGGGAAATTAGCTCATGTTTAATTTAGGTTAGACATTTATGGTAATGTCACCCGTACTTGCTGACACGCTGCAAAGTATTCCAACATTGAATGATAATGAAATTAGGGGCTGATAGTTTAATAAGAGACAAAACCTGCTATTAGCCAGTAATTTCTCATGGCTGCTTTCTCTTCTCTAAGTTTTTTCTGAGTCAATCAGCTTCATAAGTTTCAAGATCCTTGCTTATTTCATCCATATATTTGTTTCTATGGTCAGATCACTGCTTCAGTTTAAACCTTTAAGGTACGCCATTGTCACTAAATACAGATGATACTTTATCTGTATCAATCTTTATAAACTGAGCTCACTTGGCATCTAACACAACACATAGACTTACAATCTGTGTTAATTGAGCCAAGACAGATCCAGAAAAGAAGATGGTGGTTGTTTGAGGTAACATTCTTCCTGTATCTGCATGTAATAAATCGTAAATTTGTCACTGCCCTATGACACGTATTGGATCTGTCAATAGATAATAAAAGCTGGCAAAAGCTATTTTTGTAGCACTTGTTTTTAGGATACAGTTTTCCACCGTCTGACGTTTGGTACCCGAGGTACTGTCAAGAGGTCCTCAAATTTTTGCTTCCCGGCATTATTGCATACTTGCTTTCAGATATTCTTGCATACTTACACAGTGGCAACATGCTCCACAAATGACAAAATGTTAGGCTTGTATTTTTCCACTACAATTCCTCCCTTTGAGCATTTTTATGCTCACAAAGTCAGTGGGTGCGTATAACATATAACATATAACTAATACAATAAGGAATTATTATTATGCACACACAAATTTTAGGAATGTAAATTAAGAAACAAGACTATCAAAATGAACCAACTTCATGATGAGGACAAAATGCTGATCTCCAATACTGGGAGCAAGACACTCAAAGCTGTAAGAAGTTGTGCTTGAGCCCCTGATGAGAAATGAACGAAAAACCCTGCCAGGCCTATGGAAGAGAAAAAAAGATTCATCCCACGCCTCAGCTTCAATGTAGGATGCTTGCAACATCCCCATTTTGCAAATGATAAATATATATCATGACACAAAAATAATAAAAAATGTAAGTGTATAAATGTAATAATATAACAATAAAATAAGGTAATGATGCCAATTGCTGTTTTACATTACATTACCTACCCATCACAAAAGCATGGCTCTCTCACAAGTCTGTAACACAGTACAAAAGCATTTCATCAATCCAACATCAGTGACACAGGTATCACAATTTGAACCATCATGGCACCCCAGGGGCCCAGATGTTCATTCAGCTATTGAGTAGCACTAAATCTGTCAGACCCTTGCTTCTCAGTCTTTTATCTATGGAATTGTCTGGGAAGATCCATTGTTAATAACACAAGGGTCTGATGTCGGTTAGATCAGTGTTGTGATATTTGTTCAATGTATTCAAATATGCTGCTGTTGGGAAACTGTGGTGAGCGTCAGTCCATACCGCATCCCTTGTAATAGTGAATGCACCATTCATTATGTCTCTGCTAGCTGACTGTACAGAGGATGATCATCCCCGTGTGATAGTGCCTTCGAAAAACATATCAGGCAAGTTGTGTTAAAATACACTACCTGCCTTTGCCAGCACCCAGTGGTACCAGCTATTTCTTTGCCATTGAGTTGGGACATGCAGGTCTTCTGGCTTGTACCACTCCTACGCCTGCACAGCCATGTGTTGGCGGTGGGTGTCGAGTCCCCTCCCTGCAGGAGGAGCAGTTGTGTTGGTCCTTGTCACGGGTGTATAGCGGATCAATATGACATGCACAATGACAACTACTGCTATGGTGAGTAACCAGCAGAGTGTGTCTCAAAGGCCACATCCAGTCGTCCTGAACGGATAACCATACTGGGATGAAATGAAGAATTAGGTGTTATCTCAAATGATGCCACCCCTTTCATTTAACCCACATCATATTTATTTTGTGCCATATAGTGTGCAGAACTTGAGTCAGTTCAGGTGAATGTGAGACATCTCTGCACAAAAATGTGTGTGTCTTTGATTTTATAGTAGTAGTCTAATAATAATTTTGACTGCGCTGTTTGTACGTACTAAGCATACGATTATGGAAAACATGGTGCTTCTGTTTCCTTCCAGCAGTGGTCTCTAAACTACCTGACTCAAAATCTCAAGTCCTCTCAGTTCTTATATGGAGCAATAGCTAATCAAATATGTGGACTTGACTTGTACACGTGAAAAAATTCTTCCTGTAGGTTGTCTGGTAACTTTTACTCCTGCAGCACACATAGTGCCTTTCCAAAACAACCAATCTGTTCCCAACCTCTCACTGCATACTCCACACACTCTTTATCTGCTCCTAACCAATAGGCTATGCAGTGAAGTAAATTCTGTGTCATACAGCCTGCAGCTACCAGTTTTGTGTGTGTGTGTTTATGGCTCCTGGCCCTGTGGTTGTGTTCTACCACTGATACACACACAGCACTGAACTGTATCTCACCATTTGTGAAACAGTTTTTTTTTCTCTTTCCTGCCGACCTTCTCTATCCTTGGTCCACTGGTGATTAAGTAGATGCCCAACACACATATAAGGTTTGTTCCAAACGAATTAATTGGACAATAATGTGACAGCATAAAGGAAGGTTTCAATGAGCCAATTACATCATCCGTAACTAAGTGGAAATTCCCTAAAAACATATCCTGTTGCCCCAATTGTTTTCATAATTCCCCCTCTTAATTTGGGTTTCGCTTTTAACTCTTTTTCCATTCTTACTGATAAAGTGAACATAATTAATCGGTCAGTGAATGTCGGTGTGACTTTGGGCATGACCTATCATGTGATAACATGGTATACTGACTCTGTGGCTGCTCACTTTGCTGTTCTATGGAGTGCACTAATTGGTGTGTTAGCGTAGAGGTGCTCTCACATATTGATGTCTCTAGAGGTGGATCCCCGGTTGTTCCCGGCTCCACGTTTCATCAGGCTGATCTTTCCAGGCATCTCCACTCTGCATCATCACTTCGTCCTCGGCCACGTCCACATCCTCATTGTGACCGCTCGTGGCTTGTAGCTGAGCCATTTGAAGCCCATAGTGTTCATGTCCTCCTGCTTCTTGTCTTTCTTTCTGTCTTAATGTGTCGCAGTTTACACATTAATCTGTGACACACATTTGAATCTTAGGTCTCAGTTAATGGAGAAATCTATCTATCTGATGTGGGTCTCACGGGATCGTTGGAATCTGTCCTGTCCCATCTGGTCTCGGTCAGTCCAGGCCCCTGTGGTCATTGTGAGCCCGAGTTATCCAAGTCTTCAAGCAATGTCTGCAAGCGGACATTTTCCTCATGTTCTTGCTCCTGGTGAAGCATGAACACATGATGCTGGACTCCTTCAGTTTCCTGATGTGACACTCGTTGTTATCATGCTGTGTCCCTCCGGACTGAGTGATAACAGAGTCATGGGCCTGGAGTATGCTGGATGTTTACTGGGTGCAGATGGAGACGGGGCCACGGCTGTCCCTGGAGTGGAGCTGGTAGGACCGCTGGGAAGATTACCCAAACAAGCTATTCACAAATCTTTGGTCCATTTTAAGCTCCTGTGTCTGGGTGTCCCGGTGGCTCATTGGTTAGAGCGCCTGCCGTGTGACAGGGCGGCGCGGCTTCAATTCCGACCAGTGTCCTCTGCTGCATGTCATTTCTCTCTCAGTCCTGTTCTTCCTGTCTGTCTTGCTACTGTATCTATGACAGCAAAGAAAAAAAGCTCCAGTGTCAGGAGGATCAGGGATTTGTTCAACAGCTTTATCTGCCTTGGCCCTTTTACTTTTCACGATACCTTTTCAACGATTCTCAAGCGGTCCATGACCTGCTCTAGTAACTCATCAGCTATACAGAATTCCATATTCCGGCCCTGGTCCCTACTCAGAACCAACTAATATATTAGTTTATGTTAGTTTGCAATTCTGAGAATCCCAATGGAATGTTTCTTCCCAGAAAGACATCTCTGAAAGGAGGCTCTCTGTTACTCAGTACTGTGGTGAGTCGACCTTGTACTCAGGCCTTCAGTGCCCACATCTTCTACCTTGTTTTTGTAGGTATTGGGGCAGCGAGCTTTTCCCTTTAACACTGAATCCACAGCGGATTCATATCATGTTTGTGGTGGAAATCTGTGTTATAAAGATCTCACAAACAGGAGAGTTTCTGTCCGGGTTTTATTATTAATACTTGCAAGCGGCAAACACACAGCTATCAGTAGAATTTCAGGCTGAATGCTTTCCTCTTCTCTAAACATCCTTTAATATGTTTTTAAGATGATTTGCTGCCAGGGGTCTGGTACCTAAGGTACCACTAAAGGTCATCACTATCTAGAAGGTGAAAATGACAGGATTTTGTGAAATTAGAGGTTGTTGTGTCAGGGAATGTTTTGTTGTCTTTAGCACAGAAAGTTAACCTTGTAAACTCCTCATTAATACCAGATTTTATCTTAAATTCTAATGAAAACCCCAAAATTTCCAAACATACCAAAAATATTAAGATGAATTATGTGAAAATCAGTATAAAATGATGTAGACGGAATGGAATTTTAGGGAAATTAAAAATGTCATTGCTTTAGATTTAATGGTGTCCTCATCCATTTCCTCCATATGCTTGGTTCTGTGATGAGTATATAAAAGGTAATAAAACATTAAATAGGACAATACAACATTGGGTGAAAGGTGGATTTTAGGAATAGTTTAGTGAAAGTAAGATTTACTGTAACAGCTTTTCGTAATTAGTTTCAATCATAAATCAAGAGATCTAGGGATCTTGCTGCATGGTATACTCAATTATTAATAGTGTTACTAATGTTTCACAAATGTGTGTCTGAACTGTTTGCCTTAGTGTACATTTATTTGCGATTGCTGAAGGGATTAAAATTCAAACATTGCACTTTCTCTTTTCTTTTTTTGGTATCCTGTTAAATTAGATTGATCCTCTTCCCACCTTTTATGAGAACAAAGTTGTTCTGTACTTTACATTTGTGATGATGGTTCCACACAGCTGTCATGGGAATAACATCTACAGGGACTCAGCTCCTCACTCTGACAGTGTTAGTGCTATTAAAACCAATGTTTTGCTTAAGATGAAAGGCAACACTGCAGTATAGAACAGGTGACTCAGCTTCCAACTGGCATAGAAATCCCTCGAGACCTTTGACCTCCTAATCGTTTAGCAACGCTTAATGTTGGAGATTTGCTTCAGGCTATTAGAGAGATTAGTGTTACACCGATTTGGGAAAGGGCCAAGCCTATATCTGTACTTCATGGTATTCTCAGCATTTATTACCAAGCACCCAACCCATGCTGAAATTTGATATCTGACCGTGTAGTAGCACATGCTGCAGTATTAGGCTACGTACATATGTGCAAAATCTGTTGACCTACATGGAGTCTTAGGCTATCCCAGAACAATACATGGAGAGAAATATATATGGTTCAAATCTGCTATAACATTGGTATGGGTGGCATTTGGGATGTTCTCTCCTGTATAGATAGATAGATAGATAGATAGATAGATAGATAGGTTTACACATAAACGACAACAAAATTACGAATATTTGGAAATTTTCCTATTTTAAAATGACCTGTTTTCGCCGCCCCATTTTAACTGCGCCGAAAACAACGGCGAATAAAACGAACAGCCCACCCGAACAAAAACAATCCTTTGCTAGTACTGACTTTCAAGAAGCTAGCTATAGTTAGCAACATTAATAGGGAAAATCCAACAATGTTGCCTTCAAATTAAGATCACCACATCTTTTTTAAGAAATGCGGGGTGACTTTCGTCGATCAATAAACTTAATATAAAACGATTGATTCAGAAATTGTTAAGTAACCCGTGGTCCTCGGTTCCCTCGCACTCTGGAAAACCTCTCTTGAAAGTGAACGCAATCCATAAGGGGAACAGCAACGTCCCGTAAAAGTAAAATTTTTATTCTGAAATACCTAACAGGAAATCGTGTTTTTCTTAGGGTTGACTTGATGCTGGACAATGACGCCATCTTGAAATTGTCCCGACCAGGAGAAGACGGATTTGGGAAAAGCAGTTCGTCCTGAGCTCGACCGCTGCACAACCTAGGCGGATCAAGTGAACCTGTACCGCTATTTTTTCCGCTCAATATTCTAGTGTTTGTGTTTTCTCTTTGAAGTCTTTTTGACGAGGGAAAGCTCTTTTGCCCACTTTGGAGAGGGCTGTCTACCCCCGCGGAGCCTCTTACTCGGCTGTTTCCCAGCTCCCGGACGACTGTGGTCGGGCAGCTCCGCCGGACTGTCGGACGAAACTGAGACTCCAACACGGAATATATCAATAGAAAAAACGGACGCTTTGAGACTGTGTTGATCGTCTTGGATATGCTATCTTAAACATATTTTTGATGTTACGTGTCTGTGTCTCGCAACTCGTCGAGAAGAAGTTTGATCGCAGAGCGGAGTGCGCTTGATTTCCAGTCCGATGGATGTGAGCGCTGCTAGGCTCTGGCTCGACTCTTCGCTCCGTTGCTCTGAAAATAAGCAGACAAACAGCACCCGGCGCAGGTAAACACGTCTGTCAGTAACAATGCTGCAGACCTGGCAACTACATGACAGCCCGGGCTTAAATGGCAACAAGTCGCCCTCCGTTGCTTGCCTTTGAACCTGGAAATACCACCAACCAACCCTCCTGATATTCCTCCTCCTCTTCCTCCCTTCGCTTTTTTGGACCAGCAAGGCTTGCGTTACACCTGGCTACTACGGGATATTTTGGATTTAGACTCTTTAAAAATGTGCTTTTTGCAGATCCAAGGCTCCCCGATGCAGCAAGATATCTGATTTTGTTTTTTTTGTGGTTTAATATTTATTTAGTTTTTTTCTTTAAGTGTTTTTTTCTTAATAGCCAGAGGATCGAATTCGAATGGAAAATGGGAGACGCCACCAAACTGGCCTTCGCCGTTTTCCTCATCTCATGCTCTTCAGGTTGGTGTGGGAGGTTTTTGCATTCTTTATTGTCAGCTATGGAGAATCCAATGCAGAGTTTATTGTTGTCTCTGCAGAATGCAATGCACGGCTTGTTATTCTGTAGAGAAGGCAATGCAATGTCATGTGAAAAGGGGGGAAGCTCATTCTGCCATTTCACCTACATTACTGTACTGTCTTTGCATCCTCATTGTGTGTATGTTGCAGATGACAGGAGTGTAGCTGAGTGTAGCTAAGCCGGGGACCTGGGGACCTCCAGGGGTCCTTGGGGAGCTTTCATGTGGCCATGTCAACAAAATGAGGCATTAGTAGAAGTGATAATATGGCAATCTGTGAAGATGACTGCTTGGTCCTAGTTACCTCCCCTCCTGCACTATAGACCTATATATACCTATAGATCTGCATATCATTACCAAGTCAAAGCTAACGCAAACTATCACTTCTCGGATTGACAATATTTTGTTTCACACAGACAAGGCAACAGTTTATTTTGGAAATGAAGATGTGGTCAATAGCTAAGTTTCGAGTACGAGGTAAACAGCTTATCATTATAACCGGGGAAGAAGGAAGAGCTATGATTATATGCTGATTTTTAGATTATTCTCTAGCCACAACTCTCTGGCCATACATGATTTTTCCCCATAAAGTATTTATTTGATGAAAAGGACACACCAGATTTGAGCATAGGTGGGGTTTAACCTTAGGCTCTGCACATTGAGTCTGCATCGTGACATTGTAATGGTCAAACCCCAATGCAGCAAAGCAATTGTCAACCTCAGTGTGGGTGAGCAGTTTTCATGTGTCCTCATTTTCCAGGGGTGAATGCTTAATGGAAGTGTGGGAGTTCGCTAAGGTGAAAACAGTGAAAAAAGGTCAAGCCACAAATGTATTATTGACTGACAGAACACACCGTTTTTTGTACATTGAGTAGAAGTTTAGACTTGTGGACTTGAAGGGTGAAAAGAAACACTCCTGAGCGATTCGATTGTTTTTTTTTGTTTTGTTACATTAAATTCACCCAGGGCACACCCAGCATTTATCGTGTTACAAGATATTTGATGACTTCTTTTTAATTTGTGTATGTCAGAATATTTAGGAATTAATGCAATCTAAATATGATTAGTTTCTCATGATGGTTGCAGTTTCAAGCACCAAATGTTTAAATAGCTCTTGTCACCAGGTTAATGTAACTCAGGCAAAAGTTAGCTATTGGTTGATTTATTTTAAATAGAAAAACAGAAGATAGGTTGAATTTAATATTACCAGGAATAGATATTATATAAAGATAAAATATTGGAATGTACAAAATTTTCATCACTGTGAATTGTCCTTTATCAGTGAGCCTTGGAGTGTTTATGAGCGTCAGAGTAGAAATAGGTAGAAGAAGGTAGTAGAAAGGTTTCAAAAATACGGTAATGGTTGAGTGGTTGGTTGGTTAGAGTGTAAGCCAGGTGCTCTCTGTATTGCACAGTTCCAGCAGACAGTTATTCCAATTGCTTATTACCTTCTGAAGTGGGGAAATGAATGGTTCCACTTGAGGTGGAATAATAATCATCTAAGAAATCCTGGTTGAATTGGCACTGCTCAAGACTCCTAGAAATATCTGAAAGTGATGGGGTACTTGGCTTGGAGTGGTTTTATTGGAAGCCAATTGCTATGCACCATAAAAGTCTTTCAGCGATAAAATAATTAAAAACAACACAACTTTGATATTGAAATACAGAGGGCGGATCCAGGACGCAGCGTATTTCAGATGGAGAGATATTGTCCTATTAGTAGTGTTCAGTCACGTGACTTGCGCGGAGCCCTGCAGGGCAAAACAGTGCTCCAGCACGGCGGGCAACCGTGGAGACCCAGTGGAACTGTATCACAAGCCTGACATTTTACCGTGTGTCAATCCACAACTGTTTAGATTTCCTCTTAAAAGAAAGTCACGCAAGTTTTGGGCATTTGAAACTAGGGCAGCAACTATTGACTATATTGATAGTCAACTATCAAAATGATTAGTCGACTAATCGATTGTGAATCTGACAATTACTCAACGAGTGAATGGTCACAACTGGAGCTCTGTGTGTGCTATGCTTTGTTAACCTGTCGCTTCCTGGTCGCTATGGTGCATTTGCAACTCTCAGCAGAGATGGGAAGGAATCGAGATGGCTCACCCTGCAACTCAGCTTCAGAAAACAATGTTATGTCTGCTCCACAGCATGAATAACATGATGTAACCAACTAATTATCGACAATTTATTTTGTTGGCAACTACTTTTGTTATCGATTTTTGTTGACAATGTCGACTAATCGTTGTTCCCCTACTTGCAACCCATATACGGCATCCACCGCTGTATTTCAGCCATTACAAACAGCAAGGTCCCTGCCAGAGCTCCGATTATTTACTTATATCTTGTGGAGAGTCCCTCTCCCTACACTGCAGCCATGATGACAGCATACAAAAGTACAGACAGTTAGATGTTTTTTAGATTGGACAAGAGGGTTTATGTCCAACATATACCAACAAGGTAGAAGTAACTTAGGAACATTTGTTATGTGATTCCTGCAGACTTGTAAAACCCTTTCGCTATTCCAGATTCCAACAGCTGCTGTTAACACTTCAGAATGAAAATTATATTCCCCTTCACTAATTTACAAAACTTCTTTCACTAACTTACTAGCTTAGCTGTTACCTATTGTAAGTCGTAAATACCACTGGCATTGGTTGCATTGGTACACAAAAATGAACCATGTCATAACAATTAGGTAATATATGACTAAAGTACAATATTTAAAATACTTAAAAATACTGTATTTGTGCTTGCATTTGATGAAATGTTCGCTGCAAAGATGTGTGTACTTTGACGGTTGCCATTCTTTACCTTCACCGGGGACGGAGTTGCGTCTGATAGCATAAATCTGCAATCTTCTCCTCCATGCGTTTTTTCATAGACACGGTTCTGTCAAAGCGTAACCCAGGCTTGTCTCCTAGTCGGTTAGTGCATCCACTTGCACAACAACTGTCTGTCATTTTGGCTTAAATAAGAGCAAACCTAGTAGGAATTAGCTGGCATGCAGCAGCAGAATGACATGTTTTACCTTCCAGGTGAAGGTCAAGGTGTGATGACACGTTATAACTGTTAATTGGAAATCCCATCTCTCTGTGCTGCTTTTGTACTTTTCGCTATTCCTCTTGATGTGTTATTCCTGGCAGTTGATTGGTGTACCGGGTTTCCTTCACTATAATTTGTCCTGTAAACAGTAACAAAAATATTGTTGGCTGGTTTTCTTGAGTTTGAGCCATTTTTCTGAGACCAAAGTCCAGGTTGAACCCATAGTTAGCTGGCTAACATACTAATCTTGATGTTGATGTGAAAACCTGCAGGATTTGGCTGATCTCTATAAAGTCTAAAATTTGTTTATACTGTATATAGATATGGTTTTATTTAGTATTAAAAAATTAGATTATAATTCTTAGAAACAATTGCAGTTTCTTGTGTTTGCAGGAGGGCACTAGTTTCAGGTAGCTAATGTAGCTGGCAGCTATGAGAAAGTCCAAGTTTAGCAAAAACTGGCAGGAAAACCCAAATTTTTCATCATGGTTGCAACCTGTTGAAGACAGTTACTATGACTTCTGTTGTTCATCATGCATGAAGATGTTTCAACACAAGTCAGCGCAATAGGAATCAAACCTGTAGAATTCCACATGCTGTACGAGAAGTACAAAGCTACTGCGAAAATGTGTCGAGAAAAGCCAAGAATATTTCTTTGATCTGATGTCTCCCCTTCAGAAGCACAGAGCCATCTCAGACACCTCTATCAGCAACCGCAGCCCCATCCACATCAACAGAGCTCCAACAACATACTGCTCCACTGCAACACTGAAAGCAGAGCAACGTCGGTGCCTGCAAACTATGACAAAAAATCAGTAGTATAAAGGAATTACAGAAATTTTTAGAACTATGTTTCCAGACTCTAAGATTGCTAGTAGCTCTTTGTGTGGTAAAGACAAAATGTCCTACATGGCCAAATTTGGATCGGCTCTTTACATAACCAAGATCCTCTTTGCGGATGTCAAGTAAGAGACATGGTTTTTGCCTGGTCTTACATTTAATTCTGAATGGTATTAAAAATGTCTTATAAAGTCCCAAATTTTGCTTTCCTAAACCTGTAGAAACCCTGAATTGGTCATGTGTCAGAAATTCAAATTGCCAGTGCATGCCATGTCCACACCATTACCGATAACAACTAAAACTAAAAACTAATATATATTTGGCAGGTAGTTGAAATTAAAGCAAGTTTTCAGTCTGCATGGCTAGAAGTGTTTTTTCTGGGCTTTCAAGTGATCGAAACAGGTATGTGGGTTCATCCACGTTTTAGCAACAAGGCATCCCTCTTTTGTTTCCTTTTTGGTTATGATGTGAATGCAATTTCACTAAGGAGCCTCGAGGTGACTCTGGTGTTAAAAGTTGTGACTGGCTGGTAAATTGAGGAATGCGCTCTTTAAATTTCTGCACCCACCACTGAAGTTGATTGATGGATAAGTATAGTTTCCTGCCCTGCCTTCATGCTGGGCCTCTTGTTTTGTACACTGCAGCAGTTTCACACAGACATTGATTCTCTTGCACCCCAGTGTAAGGTTACATCAATATGGCGAGGATGAAGCAGCTCCTGTTTTTCAGAATCTTCAGAAACACAGTGGTCCTAGAGATTCGGTTATGCTTCTGCTTCATATCATACTAAAACAGTATCCTGTATGTGTTTTTATCTCAAACTCTGTTCCTGTAATCTTCTGTTCAGGATTGAGACGTCTCTGTTCTACGAACGGAGTCAAATAAAGTTAATCATCAGATGTTTTGATCGTCTAGAAAATCGTCATCTGAAAATCTGATAAAACGCGGAGAGATAAAATGAATCTTATGAATGAATCTTAGATGCCAAATGTAAAAAAATGAGGTTAACAGTAAGCGGGTTTCACTCAAGCCTCCAGAAATCCTGCATACAACGAGATGGGTCGCTAATGGGCAGCCCATTGGGAGATACTCCCACAATCCACCACTTTAGAGGTCCAGAAACTTTCTCAAACCACTTCATGCAGTATTTATACAGTACATTGCAATTATCACTCAGCCCTTTCCCGCAGCTAGAAAGGAGGGGCAGTCTTTTTTTTCTTTAGATGCATGAATACAATATTCTGAGCTAATTAATCTGCACAATCTTGGTCATTTGTAACTGAGTTTAAATGCCTTTTGACTGTAGAACATAAAGCATTTCCTAACCACCCTGTATCCTTCGTCTGCAGCGTTTTGGGTGTTTCCTAGAGCTGTCAGAAGCCGCCTAGCAGCGCTGTTCCATTTTTTCCGCCTGTCTATTTCTAATGTATTCTCTTGCATTATGCATTAGGCTCCAAAAGCACAGGTGTATTTGTTAAGGCCAGATGTAGCCTCCTCTCCCATTGGGCCTAACTAGCCAGACTGCTTCCTTTCAGGGCTTTGAATCACACTGTGCTTTACAGTCATAAAATCCAATATTTGCACAATATTAGCCCACGGCTTAGAGTTTTGTGCTTTGTAAACACTGCAACCAACATTGTGCATGTGTTTTTATTTTGGTGATGCAAAAGTCTTTTATTCCGTCTATACACTGGTCAAAGCATTTACATCAAACCCTTTTCTTAAACTGTAACATATTGTAGTCTTAGACACATTGCTTTTTAAGAGTTAGTTTGAATAGCTCAGGTCAACACAGTCACTCAATTAAAAAAAGAAAAAGGCATCATAGTTGACCTTGAAATATTCAGGCATAACCACCTTTTCTCTGACAGCAAGCTTTCCCACATTTTAGCCTGTTCCCCTGCTCACTGAACTCCTTTGATAAAGAAAGCCGATCACCTGAAAAACACTGGAGGTAGCCATTTTAAAACTACACAGTGAGTTTGACAACAGGTTTCAAGGGCCCAAGGGTTCTTGAAATGCATTCACCACATTAATGACTATCTAAACTTTCTCGACAATTAAGAATAATCAAAACACCATAATTGCTATTGAGGGGATTTTCTGCAGCAACAGTGATTTGTTTTAACTTGCTCCAGGTATCAGTGAGCTAAGCTCTACCGCATAGGACAGTATTCTTAAAAAGCGCCACAGAGCTTAAGTAATTAGAGGAAATCATTGTGTAATCAATTAAATGTACTTTTCTCTAGCTGACACCATCTGAATGGGCCCAGTGCAGTAAATCTTACCCGCTTGATGCACTAAAACGGTCAAAACAAATGCAAAGTATGATTTACAAATGTGGTTCGGTCCAGGTCTTTTTATAACAGCAGTGCAGAGGCAGTGAAGGGACTAAAAGAACATGCATATTTAATTCAGCTTTCACCTCCTCAGAGGAAACTTGGCTGTGGACCTTTTTTTAAGACTAGCTGCACAGCTCCTAGATAAAATAATGATTCAAATTGTCCCTCTCAATATTGTAACCCCTATTATTTATCACATAAGACACTATTATTTGAGGAAGGAAATTGTTTTTTTTTTGGACCTTCTGAATCTTAATTATTTTGATTATTGAGAATGCAATTAATGTAAATGAAATTAGATGGTACTTGAGGCATTTAGCGGCGCGCAGTGGTTCAATTAAAGTAATCATTCCATTTCATGATTATTAATTTTAAAGGGAACACGTTGATTTATGACAATAGTTGATTAAATGCACAAGGGTATGAGAGGTGTAGGGGCAGCCGGGTCGACAACAGCATACAGAGCGTGTCCTTAAACTGAAATGTCACATGTTCAATGTTGTAAACAGTCATTTGTTGACAGTGTGTCCTTGAGTGAAATATTAAAGCCCTACCTGCTCAGCATCTTGTAATTCATGCTGGATAAGAGTATCAGCTAAAAGCCCAGAATGTAAATGCAGACTGGGTGCACCGACATAATGGGTAAGTCAATGAATTGCTCCTTTAACCACGAGCAACTGAATTAAAACAAATGATGAAGCCTTTTAAAGGGTCAATGCTAAGTTAGAGATTTGAATATTGAATATTTTCAAGATACGAATCTGAGCACTTTTCCAAAATAAAAATGTGGAAAATTAGCATGTAAAAAAACCCCACAGTTTTTCTGTAGCTGTTTTCTTTTTCCTTTTTGGAGATGTTGCTTAATGTGCGTGAGAGAATTTCAGTCTAGACAGAACGGCTGCTCAGATGAAGAGGCCCTGCTTTGATCCTTGATTAAAAACTGCAAGTTGTACATTCATCATGCTCCTATTTCAGCCTCTCTCAAGGGTGCTCGCCTGCTTTACGCTCCTTTCCTTCTTGTCGTCATTGTCATCCTCTGTCTCTCCCTAAGATTCCTTGCCAAGGTCCTGCCAAATTCCCCTTACTAAAACCACTAAAGGTTAATGGTGTTTGGCGGACTTAGCAGGCTTGGTGAACATCATGCTCTGTGATGTCATGAGTTTGTCATCCTCTTTATCGTTGCTGTCACCCTCCATTGGCACTGCTTAATAAAACTCAAATTTCGTTTAAGGGGCATTGAGTAATCTATGGACCTCGTAATAACAACAGTAGGAAGTGCAACAGTATGAGCAGGTCTTTGGCTTAGCTTACAATTTCCTTTAATGGACACAAACAATAAATGTACAATTTTATGAAGGATTGAAGAGGATTGAGTTAGTTAATCATTGCAGAAAAGACTACAGTAAGACAAATGTCTTATTCTGCACAGTTATGTTTCTTCAAACTGGCCACTCACTCCTTGAAACTATTAGATGGGAAATTTCCTCTCCCTAGCTGTATTGATCTCAGAGAATCTTAAAATCACAACACCATCTAGTAATCACTGAGTCACTGATGCTGATAAACAAAACTATAAAAACCCTGAAGATAAATATGGGCTATTCTTTGCACCAGGGGAGTCAAATACTTAACTTACTGCACCTGAAATCCAATCTCAATTAAAAATATACCCATGTTGCTTTTTTTATTTTGGTTGTGAGCAGTGATAGTGTGTGTCATTAGTTTACACCATATATAAAGATGAGTGAGAAGTCAGCAAGGTGGTATAATGGGAGTAAGTGTGATTTATTTTTATTTTTTTGTGCAAAAAGTGACTATAGTCAAAAAACAGATAATGAGGCTCATGATGTCAGTCATGTCATATAGCAGAAGACAGTTTGATAGAAAATGGCTCATATGCTTTTACATTTATTTGAAGAGTGCGCTGATCACGGAGGTCTGCTTGGCTTGACCTCTTTGTGTGTTTTTGATGCAGGCTGTGGAGACACGATGTGCATTAGACGTAGATCACTGTGGAATGGGATGAGAGCATTAATATATTTCTAACTATTTTAATATAATTTATCTTATTTATTATTCTTTGAGCAAGACAAGGAGGCCATGAAAATAGCCTTTGTGAAAGCAGAAATCACGGTGCACCATAGATTACACAGCTTGTCCGATGCGCCACGGTCCCAATGGAGTCCAAAAGCCCACAAGTTTTAACATTATAATATATAAACAATATTATATTGTATACTTTGGTAAATGCCATTCTAAATCCAATGCTGGCCTATCTTCCAGTGGTTCCATGTTGTCTTGTGGTACATCATGCATTCCAGTTCCCAGTGTGCTCTATCCTTTCGCTGTAATGGTTTGCTAACAGCACGGGTTTGCTCGTCTCAGTTTTATCCTGGGAGAGGCTTGTCTTAGAACAAACGACTTTGAACACCTCGCGTTTTTTCATACCTACATTGTGTAATGCACAGGTGTGAAACATTCCAGCTGTTTATTCACGTAATCACTGTGTCGAAATACCTATGTGAGCTGCCTATATAAACAGCATTAAGTTAGCATAAGCACGCTAGCTTGTTGTTCAGCTGACGCTAGCATTAGTGAACATTTGTTATATAACCTGTGTTCGAATATTTTGTCTCGTAATGCTGGCTCAGTTAAAATGCTGCCTAGTTAGATACATTGACCGATTAACAACTTTTTCAAATCTCACGTCAAACCCCAGTGTACCCCTTTGAAAAATTGTTTTGTAAGTTTCAAGACTTGCTGCACAGAGGTGGATCATGGTAATGTCTATCAGCTTGTGGTATAAAAACGAATTAAAATGTTCATCACACAAGTTATTGATATCCCAATAATGGTAGAATACACATTTCAACTTTAAGCTAAAGTGGCACTTAACACTCTCTTCAAATAAATCCAAACAATTAAAGCACAGAGGAGCTGGTGGGTGGTGGGGTCGTCTGTCCCTCTACAGTACCCTGCAAGAGATAACAAGGCATCCTAAATTGCTTGTCCTGTAAAGAATGTACGGTATGCAGTGGCTGACTGCAGCCTATTGCGCACTTGGGACACAGGAATACACTGGTATGTGCTCCCTGTATAAACCGTACAGTCTGTGCCGATTCACAGTGATAGACCCAGGCGCTCTCTTGTCCGGTCGAGCAACTGGCCCCATCATCGCTAATTGAGGCGGAGACCAATGGCTGTTTGTTGCTCGGGCATACCAGCAAGGATTAAAGGGATTGGATTCTGTTGCTGAGTGCGGTAGTTTTTTCATGCCCACCCCTCCTCTTGGACATGGAAAGAGTGTAGTCTTTGTGGCTAGCTCACCAATGCGGCCACCGCTGCCATGTCACAACACCATCTGATTGAGCATTAATGTAGCAAGAAATAGCACTGCGCTGTGAAATTGCTGTAACTACTGTAAAATAGTACTTCTCTCTGTGAGCCTCTCCATGCACAGACTAGACTATCTGTTCCATCAAAACCAGGCTACCGCTGCTGTTTGGCAGAATGTGGAATTGAAATAATTGTAAAACAAATAAAAAGTATTCTGTACTCACAAATCTCTCGAGTAGCTTTGTAGGTATCGTACTTTTTCCCTTTCTTCTAATTCTCGTCTTCCCATCTATAACTTCTGTTACGATTGTCAACATCAGATACTTCAGTGGTTCTGATAGGAAATTCTGATTAAGTGAAGTGCACATCAAACTATGATTTTACACTTGTGAATATAACATCAGGGTCTCAAAAAAAGCACACAACGCTCACTCAGATGGTAACCTCGCCAGTGGTCTCCCATGAGGTATGAATGATATAAAACATCTTTACTGTCTACTGTAGCCTGTAGCTGCCCTAAGGCAGGTTGTGAGATGCATTTCTAACCAGCAGTGCCCACAATTTCCAGTCAAAGATAAAGGATTAATAGTTGGAGAGGGTGGAAGTGTTGAAAAATGGGGAGATACTTTTAGCTTGCTTTGAAAAAAAAAAAAATCTTAAAATCTATGCCAAGAGTGGTACAGCGTCTACCAATTGATTATCATCCAGACCAAGTTGCCAGTTGATTGGTTTTTAATAATTACCAGTGTTCCAAATGTGAAGCTTTGATGTAACAATGAGAAATTCTTTCTCCTCAGTCATGCTCACCTCCAAGAAACGGCACCAAGAAACGTGCCGATCAGAAGTTAAACTTAACTTAAAAGTTTGTTGTTGAATTATACATATAAGGTAGATAAGGTAGTTTTAGGATTGTACTGTATTTATTCATCAGGTCTTGCAAGGCAAGAGCACAAGCCGATGCAGTGTTGTCCACATATTTGAGCTGTATCTTGTTGTGGTGTTTTGTCAGTTATGTGGGGGAGGCATGTCAAATTGCATCAGCAACAACAACAAGCGCAGCTGCAAGCCAGGAGTCCAGCATTGCAGACAGCATTTTGACCCCTGGCCTCAGCCTTACTTATTTATTCAGTGCTTTTCAAAAATCATCACTCAGATTAGTGTTGCACTAGTCAAACAAATTCCCACACAAACCAGCGCCCAAAGAAACCATACATCACCGCAAATCTATTTCATCTCTGCCCGGACACAGATGATAAGTTGATCCTTGGAACAAATTCCATCATAAGGAACAATCCCCGCTCCTGGCAGGCTCACAAAAAAGCATTGATGAATGAGTTGTTTACCTACTCCAATGCACGCAGTGCTGAGTGCAGGCCTGGCCCGCCAAAATGCCACTTCATTATGAGGCTACAGAGCAGAGTGCAGCGCAGCCTGCCCCTGTGACTAGCCACTGAGAGGAAATTGGATATTCATCCTGGTATTCTTCAGCAGTTGTCACACAAAACATGTCTAATGGACGGTCAATCTGCCTTAAATGTTGAATTCTTAATGCCATAGTTATTGAATAATAAACTACACCCCAACATTCTTCATGTTGTTCTCATCTTTGACCCTTGTCTCACACTGCTTCAGAGGTTTTGCCCTGCATATTACATGACAGCCAATATTGTGATGTCTTTTTTCATTTCTTTGATTTTCAACGCAAATCACAAATGTGACACGATGCTTCATATCTGTGAGGCACAAATTGGAAAAAAGATACCTGAGTATTGAGTGCAGCAAAAGGAAATGCTTTTAGTAACTGTATTATTGTTGTGTTAAACAGTAGACAGTAAAACAACGCATAAAACTTAATCTGTTCATCTTTGGGAGTTGCCTGGTCACTTCATCCTGTTTTTACTCTGGCCTGAGAAGGTTTTGCTCTGAAACTACTGGAGCACATTCACCCAGAGCAAGAAACTACTTTGCGTTCCTGCTACACATGCTGAGGTCTCCTAAATTAATTGTTTTATGTGTTTTGTCAGCCGATTTTAGTTTGGGAGTAGAGAGGAAATCCCACAAGGTGAATGTTGGCTACCTGCCACGATGTCTTATCAGCTGTAGTCAAAATTTCTCTCAGCATTTGCCTGGTGATTGGTGGTCATTTCCCAACCAGCATGCACCTTACTGCTGTCTTTCCTCCTCCATGTAGACCACTTAGGTCTTCTAATTTCACTAATAAAGAGACATTTGCCAATAAACGGGATTGACACAACTCTTCCATGTGGTTTTCTGGCTTGTGTTTTAAAGAAATATAGTGGCGGGTGACAGAGAGCATGTCATTTGAGTTAGCAAATGGATGCGTCCCATCACTGAACTCAGCCAGGCTCCATGCTGTCTGATATAGGGAAATGCTTAAGGGAGTAATAGCTTGCACTCTTGTATTTCACAAATTGAGAAATACGTGCGGTAATGGAAATAATAGAAACACTCAATAGTACATGCATTCATTGTATGTGGTGAGGGGTTGGTGCCTGTTTGGTTTTGGATTACGTGTCTTGGCATTTTAAAGCATTTTTCTCAAAGAAACAACTCTAGTTCTTTCAAGAATAAGGGATGGAAATCTAGTTAGAAGCTGTGCTTTGAGAGCCAGATATGAATATTTTGCTGAATCATATTGCTAGTTTGCACTCAGCTTGATACAGTTTCGTTCAGCCTTTACTGCGCTGTTAAAAAAAAGAAGGTAGTAAGAGCTTGAATTAAATTAATTTTGCTATCAACAAGAGGAAAACTTTGCCTTTGACTAGCTGTTCTCCATTTCTTCTAACTACGTATCGGCACCTAATATGACCCGTTGACCTCTTTTCTTTGTCCACTGTAGATAATCAGTATTTTTTTCTAGTGGAGGCATTTCGGACAAGTACAACCTCATATTGCTCTTCACAATGAAGTATATCCCCGTTTCCAAGCCTGGTTTACCTTAAATGTTTTGGTCTCTTTATCGTTTCTTCCTCTAGTATTTGTGATGTAGGAATTGAACGATCATCAGCTAAATGAATGATGTGAAAATTAAACATGTAATATCCGCAGCTAAAGTAGGTCATGATTAACCTTGACATACGTATGTCTTGCATTGTTTCAAAAAGAGCCCTCTATATAATGATTTGTGGTAAATACTTTTCAAGAGAGGAAAGTGAATTGCACGTGAAAGAAAATGTTTTGTAATTAGTGACAGCGATGACTTCATTTTACTGTTCTTGGTCATGGCCTTGCTGCAGTACAGGCCTATGTGGATCCCAAGTGAAGTTGTTTTTCTTTTTCCAATTAACTTTATCCGAAACTGACCATCCCTGCGTTTTTTTCTCACCAGCCATTACCATCAATTAAGCAGACATGTTGATTGAAACTAAATAGTATATTGCTGCTTTTTACCCACTTGCTTTATTTCCCTCCCTTTTTGCTTTGCTCTTTTGTCTGTCTTGTTTTCATTCGTATGAATTAAGTACATGTTCCTGCCATCACCATTACAGAGACATTCTTGTGTTTACCAGGGCCGTCACTTTTTATTTGAAATTCAAATGTACGTTTGAATATATTCGAGCTGTAATAACACGTTCAGAATCAGAGAGAGCGGACGACATGCAGCGAAGGGCACAGGGAACTAGCGCTGCTTCGTTACGTGGTTTGGCTCCTAGCTTATGAGCCACCAGGTTGCCCTGATGCCAAAAATAAGTGCACTCAAGTGAGGCAGGGAGGGAGACCACAAACAGGAACAACGTCTAATTTTCTGTGTTCGATGTTATCAGAGTAGCACTTAAGACGTTGAGTATCAAGAAATGAGTGTGAGCTACAAATTAGATTTAATTTAGTCTCGCATTAATACAGCTGTTAGACAGTAAACTGCTAGTAGAATGTGATGTTAAAAAATTAAGACTGAGGAAAAAGGCGTAAAATAAATCAAATAAAACACATTTGTTGTCATTAGTTGTTTAAGTTAACGAGGTGAGGGCTGGGGGGTTGCATTTGAATATATTCAAACTTAATGCCTTCGATATTCGTTCGATCGTGATTTTTACAGCGTGCGGCTGTAGTCAGCCAGCGCAGCTTCTGGTTGATTTGTCTCTCCAATGGTCCTTATTACGATAAACACATAGAGGCCGTGCCACTCATGTTTGATATTTCTATGCATATCATTTGGAGACAAAGAGTTTATTGCCTGGATGTGTGCTCGTGGGTGGCAGCTCTATTGTATGTCTTTGCACAATTGCTCGTGTGGGCTCTACACTCGCTGATATTATCCGCTTTAGTGAACCTTGAGCTGCGACTTAGTCAGAAGATTGATTTCTCTACTTTTATACCCTTCATATCTGCCATACTGCCAGCCAGCACTCACTCACCTTTGGCACGCTGCACTATAGGTAGAGGGCTATAATGTCACCCCATTTCAGAGAAGTGATTGATTTGAGCTCTTAACCGCTGTATTCACAACAGAACACTGTGTTTGCAGTTCACATGGCTCACAGCTACCTCTCACACAGTCTAATACCTGAATGGAGGCGTTGTCAATGGTGCTGTTGAGGAGTCACAGCTTGCCGTCCTTGTCTTAGCAACAAAGCAGGAAGGCTTTCAGTTTCTGCTTTTTGGATTCACTCTTTCTTGTCAATTTACTAGTGGTGTAATGGTACACAAAAGTCACTTCAGTTTGGTTTTGAACTCACAGTTAGGTACATTTGGGTTCATGAGGGAAAAGGAAATGCAAGACATATAATTGCTTTTCATTTATTATGAAGCTTAACTCCGTAAACTGACATAAGCTAAACATAACAGTGGGCAATTGGCCATAATTTCCTGAACGTAGAATAGTTTTATTTTTGAATGAAATGGTCTAGGCAGGTAATGTATTAGACCAAAAATGTTTTGCAGTATTGCTGCACCTGCCATTACAAAACTTAAATGTGAATGTTAAGGATCTCAAAAAAATAAAAAAGTACAATAATGATCAATTAATGTGCAGCATCTAAACATTTTACAGTCAGTTGGTGCAACAGTCTGTCCCTGCTTGTACTCAGGTTTATATTCATGCACTTATCTTCCTTTGTTGAATAGAAAGGGAAAGGCCTAACGGAGGAGATTTCTCCTAAATCTTGGATGTTTTTTCACACATTATACAAACAGAAACTTGTAAGACATTGTAGGCCTGAGTTCAATTTGATTATTGACTCCATATAGTACAGGACAGCTTAAGATTGCTCATCTTGCTTGACGAATTGCCAGCAGCGTAGCAGATTTTAGTTGAACAGTGGCGGCACGTTGTCTTTGTCCTTTCCACTCACCTTTCTCCACCGCTGTGTATTTCATAATATTCCCAAACAGCAGACCTGAAGGCTTCACATTTGCGTTCGCTAAATGATGCTCGTCTGTATTAACATTTATTACTAAATTCAGTCTGACAACATATCTTCGAGTGTTTAGTCACCAGTGGGTACTCAGAGTTTTGAATTTCAGTTGCGCTCTGCACTAGCATGGTTACTGTTAAAGGTTTTTTGCTACATGCACACTGAGCTGCACATCCTGTACATTTTGGGACGCATGCGTGTTCTGTTACACCCCTATAGTTTACGCTAGGAGCGAAGCAAAAGAATGAAAGGGCGGACAATTGGGACCATTAAGTATACAAATTGATTCAGTTCTTTGCTCGTGGACCTTTTGGCAATCATAGCTCTGCTCTTAGATGGAGGACGCTCCACTGTGTGTGCAAGGGATCAAACAAACCTCTTTGTTGTTAATCTGCTTCTGTAGGTCGCTCCAGACCAATCGCTGTTGTTCTGACAGTATTCTCTCTATATTCCACTGGGTATATTAAACAGTAAACAGCGCATGGTGACAATATCAGCTTGGCATCGTCCTTGACACATGAAGGCATGGCATCACTGCGGTATAAACATTAAATAGATTCTTTCATACACATGGTTCTTCGTTTGGTTTTTTTCCATTTTTTTAATATTTATCTCTCCATGTTATATCACCCGTTTATAGGTTTGTGGATGTTTGTTTCACCTCTTTTTCATATGTTGTGCATAGACTGAACACATCACTGAATAAAATGAAAATGTGTTGCCAAGCACTGTGGCCTTTGGGATCAGCTCTATCATGGCTAACTTCTGGTTGCACCAGAAGGAGCTAATGAGCCAACCTTCCACTTTACCTCCACAAACCTCTCCTTCATTACCACCTTCAGCTCACATGAGGACCAGTTATCTGGCAACATAAGTGATGGGATGGATAAACTTCCAAAACACAGCAGAGGGTAAACCAAAGTTCAAAATGTGTTAGTGACTAGCTAATTTGATTTAGATTGAGTGGACTGGAGCCAATGTGCAACATGAGCGTCAACATCTTTTTTTTTTTATAAGATCGAAGTAAAATTTCACATCACAAAATCCAAGGTGGTCCTAACAAAAAACTGAAAATTGTGGAAAATCCCCACACGTGTTCACTAAGTAATTTTGCTCGGTTGACAATAACAATAATAATGACCATTATTATTTAATTTAACATAACCCAATCAATAAAACAAGATGTTAAGGCCCCTATCAGTGGCCAAGCTGTGGTGACCGTTGCGCCTAATGTGGCGGTCGAGTTCTGAGTTAGTAGGCCAATTTAAGAGCCTGCCCAAACAAAGAAAGGAAAAGTGTTCGATGTACTGTTTTTTCAGTAGTATTTGATTGTCAAGTCCAGAGAGTTTTTTTTCTTTCTCTCTCTTTTCTTCAGCCTGTGCTCTCTGACGTGTGGGCAAGAGTTCATGTTGCACCTGTTGGTTTGAAATAGTTCGGAGGTTCATGGGAAATGGATTTGATGAGAGAAATGCCATCAGTGCTGCTAAGTAGGGGTGGACGGATCGATCCCGAAGATATCGATACTGCAATTCTTTGTCTTGTCTTTTGACGACAGATTCTGCTGTCAATCGGATCGATGTCTGTATAAATTTCTATTACTGTCTGTACAGAAAAAGTTCCGTCTTCAGGGACGCATATTCAGTTTGTGCACTCTTTGCTTCTCTAGTCCGTACTGTTCTTAAACAATCATCGGTAAACCCAACCAATCAGAGGCAGAGTAGGTCGGGTCATCTGGGAACTGTCGTGGGGAAGAGTAGTTTGAGCTTTTGTTTCATTATTTGCACTTTGCCTGTTTATCTCAATGTATTCGTGTGCACTCTGTTTATATTTTAGAAAACCAGAGAAGTGTAATGAAGGAGAAAAATGTAGACATGTCATTGTTTCTGAACAAAAGCTTCTAAGTAAAGGAAAGTAGAATGGAGGTTTTAAAACATTTATTTTCTCCAGTAATAATTGTGTGCACAGTGTTTATTCAAAAAAGTCTTTTCATGTTTACACATTTATAAATCATAAATAAAAAATCCTTTAACTACCATGAAAATGTTTTCAGATTTAGCCTATTGATGCATTCAACCCATAAATCGGCACATGCTGCTCTCTGCTATATGAGAGTACCGTACGGTTTGGAAAATAAAAAAAGTATCGGTTTTGGTATTGGGGTACTGACCCTGTATTTACGTGGTATCGTATTGAACCAAATTTTCCAGTATTGCACACCCCTACTGCTTAGAGGCAGGGTGACCCCGCTTGCTCGCTGCTGGTCAAGTAATTTTTCTATAATCTCTCTCTCTCTCTCTCTTTCTCTCGGTGTCTCTGTCGTTCTCTCTCACTCACACCCCCATCTGCAGCTGTTGTTAATGCTTTTGAAAAGAAACCTTTCAGCACTTTGAGAGGCCCCATGGCTGCGGATTGGCATTAACGGCTGTACTTTAGTAGCCATTTTATTGAAAAACACATCATATTGCTAAATTTAACCTCCAGTATGCTCGCTAGGCCCCATCTCCTGCAGCTACCATGACAGGACACATGGGTGGATCATGGAGGACTCCTTTCTTTCTCACATATGACCACTAAGAGCAGCCAGTTGACACAGTATTCTTCTATGTTTTCAATACACGATCATGTGGACAGAACACTTAATAACTCCAGCAACAGCAAATAAAGGCAATTCATGTGCAGAATGCAAATGGCATTGGGTTGATGAAAAATCATGCATGGGTTTTATAGACAATGCGGTAACTCCTTCAAGCAGACAGATCCTAAATAGATACCCCTGAACTCCTGCGAAACCTGAAATGGACCATAAATAGAAAAAGTCCTCTATATACTAGAGCGCTTGAGCGATTTACATATTTACAGAGGCCAAAAAAGACAACTGCTTAAGACAGAAAGCAGTGCATAATTTGGCTATTGTCTTTTTAGTTGTTTTTAAACTTCATCCTCATTCTTTACACAATAGATAGAATTTAGCCAGATTTCTGTTTTTTAGAAATTAAGTCCAAATCTCCTGTGAGGCATAATACACCACGGTAATAAATACTGGAGTAATAATAATGTTTGACGTTTGCTGTTTTTGCTCATGATCTGAAATATCAGCTCTTTATAAAGCATGTAGCCTGAAAACAGTAACAGCTTAGAACATGTGAAACCACTCTTAATGCACCTCGAGGACAACATCCTGGTGTCCCAAGTGTCAGAACCGTGCCAGAAAGTGAACATACGGAGGCTGACTCTCCCTGGTCTTGTCAGTCGTCTAAACAGGACTTGCTCCCTGACAGGTGATGAGAGCCGGCAGCAGCGACGCTAAACCGACAAGTTGTCATGCTACCTTTTTCCTGGATATCGGTTTGCGAAAACCTGCCGCCGGGCGTTGATCCTCAGGAAATCAGAGTGTCCTTAATGTTGGCAGAGAAGGCCAAGTCGATAGGCTAGATGGTGTGTTTTTGTGGACATCTTTTCACCTCTTTCTCTCTGTTTTCTTCACTCTTTGCCCCACTAAACTTATTTTCACTCAAGCCTGGCGGGTTTTAGTGTTCATCTTAAAAAGCTTTCATTTTTCACCAGTGTTTTGACTCGGAAGCACTTGAGAACTGCTAAATCTTTTACAACTTCACAGTCTCACATCTCATGTTTTTGAGCTCTAAAGATGTGTCTTTCTGCTAGATGTTGACGAAACAAAACGTCCTCTCTGTCAATGACAGGAAGGGAAATTAACTTTTCCCATGTCTCGGCCACAGTGGCCTCTAAATTCCCAGTCCAAAAACTGCCATTGGGGGCCCTGATTAACTCTTTCAAAGTTTCACTTTTCAAAGGATTTACAGGTTGTAAAAGAGCATGCTGGGAGCTGCTTTTTCTGTGCCAGTCACTTTGTCAGTCTTTTTGCTGCCCATCTGTCCTGTGTGATCTCTCTGATGCCACTGATAACAATTTGGTGACATAATCACCGCTGGGCTCTGTCACACTCTTACGGCTCCCTTTGCCTAAGGTGGATGCTACAGTTAGAGAGCAGAGGAGGACTGAATCTTTCATGAGTGATAACATCTTTGTTCACTATCATCTTATTTCTCACCTCAATCTGTCCAGGGAAAGTTGTAAAAGTGCGATTATTTCTTACCGCTGCATTCCAACAGCCTCACATTCATGCTGATAGCCACCTGATAAAACATTTCTTTGTAAATTTGAGTGCTCAAACAGTAATCGGTCCATCAAATGAAAATGTAACAGTTCAGACATTTACTGCCTTTTTAATGTTCTGAAATGTGAAGATTGTTGTTAAATGAAGTTTTTTTTAGAAGAAAATGTGTATTTGAAAATTGATTTCAGGCAACTGCAGGCCATAAACTACAGTGGTATTGGTTCAGTTTTTGTACCAGCAAGCTACAACTCTAGCCTCTCTGTCCACCACAGCGTTGTGAGAAAGTAATAATGATTTATTTCATTAAACTATGCTCTCTCCCTCTCACCAGGAGCCATCCTGGGACGATCGGAGAAACAGGAGTGCATGTACTACAACTCCAGCTGGGAGAAGGAGCGCACCAACCGCAGCGGCATCGAACCCTGTTACGGCGAGAAGGACAAGCGGCGGCACTGCTTTGCCACATGGAAGAATGTGTCTGGCACCGTAGAGGTTGTCAAACAAGGCTGCTGGTTGGACGATGTTAACTGCTATGACAGGTACACATGGACTAAATCATTTAAAAGTATTTTAAACCATACTCAGGTCATGTTGAGAAGGACTCTAAATACAGTTTAGATTACCATAAGGTTTTGTATGGGAATCTCTCCTTCAGAAGTGCAGTGAGCTTAGTGTCTGCATCAAACCATCCAAACCCTGTACAGTAAACAGATATTTTAGTTTGTTCCTTGCAACAGAGTCAACATTGCATCAGTCTGCTGGTTTAAGCCAGTTCTGCTTGTATTTTTCTTAGATTTTTGGGTGATAAAGTTGCTGTAGATTCTGCAGTCAGCACAGTTTGGGTGCCTCTGCTCAGACGGCGCCACCTCTCCTACTTGGAGAGTCCAGACCAAGTTGAGGGCGGCTGCCACTTCCTTTGGCTTTTATCAGATGGCTGTGTGTGTCTGTGCATATGTGTGAATGTTTGTTGCCTGTGTGTATGCTGGCGTATGTAGGAATTATTCAATCTTTCTTTCACATCTTCTGCAGCCATGAAGGCATGGCGAGGAACGCGTGAGAGAGGAGAATGTGTTTGCATGCATGCTCATGCGAGCGTGTTGGTGTGTGTGTGTGTTTTGTCCTTAATTTCCACCTCTTTTCCCTTTGCAGCAGTGATTGTGTAGAGAGGAAGGAGAGTCCTGATGTTTTCTTCTGCTGCTGTGAAGGCAATATGTGCAACGAAAAGTTCCTCTACGCCCCTGAGGCCACGCCCCCACAGAGCGAGTCACACCGCCAGTCAACAGCTTACAGTATGTTCTCCAACACACACAGGCATACTCAGCTCAAAATTACACATACAGGACCTGTCTCGTTTATTTGCACCAATAAATATTCACAATGAGTGTAACCTATTGCATCACTTCACTGACCTATCAGTAAACTTAACTACTAATTTTGTGTTGTTTGCGATGTCGAAATGGAGGACTGTAGCAAGCCAAGCCATCTTGAGCGGACAGTCACGACACCAAAGCACCTGAAAATCAGTGTGTGGAAGTATTTTGTTTTTACACTCTAGACGACAAAGTAACAAACACAGATAAAGCTGGTTGTCATCTTTGTGAAAAGCAATGACAACAACGACACAATGACAACAAATCTGGGAGGCAGTGGAGCAACATTTTAATTTGTGTGTTCAGTGTTATTACTGTAGCACTTTAAGATGTTGAATGCCACTATGAATGAGTGTGGTAGGCTATTGATTGAATTTTATTGTGCTAGTGCAATCGTGATGTTAAAAAAAAAAATGTAACGAAAAATTAATAGAATAACAAGGTAATATTGTTGCCATGAATTATTTAAGTGAACGAGGGGAGGGGTGAGATGGGGCGGGTGCACATTTGCGTATATTGGAATATATTGCTTGTCATTCGAAATTAGTTCGATTATGATTTTTGGAAAAAGGGACGGCCCTAACAGATACTCAATCTAAGAAAGGTATCTTAAGGTAAAGTTAGTCTCCTCTAAAAACACACATGGGCCAAGTTAAACCCATCAGCTAGAGATGCCCCACAGGGAAAGAGGGACACACTTACAGCAGCTCCCAATCTAATCGATCAGTCACACATTGTGATGAGGAATCCAGCGAGAGGAGGAGGAGGCGGCAGCCATCACCCAGCAGGTTTAGCAGGGGTTGGACATAGTTCAGTGCTCTGTTATTTTTGGCAAAAGGATTACGTTATGTCACGAGATGGATTTGCCAATGCTGTGTGTGTGTGTGTGTGTGTGTGTGTGTGTGCGTGTGCGTGTGCGTGTGCTTGCGTGCTTGAAGATGACATGAAGTCTAAGCACAGTGGCAATAAGGTGTGAGCAGTGTCGTTGCTGCACTTAAATGATGATGTAGCACGATGTCAGGTTAATAAAGCCGCTTGTATGTCTTTCTTTCTCTGTTTAATATCCCTAAACAATAAATTCCTCAGTTTTCTGAATTGTAATTCTTCCCTCATTCATTCTCTCTCTCTGTCTCTCCATAGCCACCTCCAACCCATTTTCTCAGAAACCCCAGCTCTTCAGTACTCTTCTTTACTCTCTGGTTCCCATCATGGGCCTGGCTGCTGTTGTTCTCTTCTCTTTCTGGATGTGGAGGCACCACAAGTTGGCCTATCCGGCGGCCCTCGTCCCCACACATGTAAGTTTCACCAGAAAACCAGTTATGAGTCACATTTAACAGCTCCATGTGAAATGATCGAGCTCTGGCTAATCCTGTTAATATTTACATCTATGTGAGTTAGTCCATAATTATTTATCTTAGTCATCTCTCACCAAGGTTTGGTTACAGTTTGTGTGATATAATCTGTACATGGTGCTCTGCTGCCACTGTTTAACCAACCTTTAACTTCTCCACTGATCCAGTTTCTCAGTCCTGAAACAGCCTTGGTCTTTCATGCACTGTACAGAAGAGGTACAGAGAAAGGACACACTGTATGGATAGCTCTCATGTGGTAGAAATGGGGATAATTGGGTTTCAGGGTTGAAGTAACACAGAATGACAAGAACAGCTTTGGTTCTGTCTTTTTGTATGTACTTTCCTGTCACACTTCAATTTACACACAATTTCTAGTGCACAATGTGCAGTCCAGTAATAATCAAATGCAGCTCTGGCCAAACATTTTATACTCATTTTTCATTCACTGCTTAATTTTACCCTCTCACACAGACGCCTGTTTCATGACCATTGACAAGAATTTATGCAAAACCCTTGTCAATGCAAGAATATGGCTACTTTTCAAAATTATGCAATAATTTTGTTGCAAAGGCTGCAAGGTTTTAACCTGACAACAAAGCTATATTCTCTGCTACTGAAAAGCAACGGAAAGAGAAAAGTGGCCCACAGCTGTGAACGTATGGAAGAGGAGTCAGAGGTCTCTGCATTATTGATGAGGCTTTATATAGGCAAACAAAACTAAACACACAGACGCTCACAGCTCTGCCTCTGAGGATTGGAGAGGCATGGGCCGGAATGAAGCAAGACAGGCAATTCTAAACTTTGTATAGTTACACTTATATGCAGAATGATAAAAACATAGTGACACGATACAGCCAGGAAACAATAACTAATGTGCACCAGGAAAAAAAACAGCCTAAATGCTCTTTAAACATCTTACATTGATATGAATATATAAGAGAAACCTAGGTGATGAGTAAATGCAGAAGTGGATCACATAACAAATGTAAATCAGAGTAATGATGCATAAAAAACCCCAACAAATTTAATATCTATGATGGAATAAAAATTATACCATATCAGAAGATAACATGATTATGTGTCATTGATAGGTACGATTTATTTATTTTTTAAATTTGTCAAATGTATTTTTATGGTATATAAGACTAAATTTGTCATGCCATGGATATAGAGAGGGGTGATTAAGGATTGTAGATTTGCTTAGTCTTTGGTTGAGTCATATTGAAGCCTTAATCCTTAAATTTTTCTCGTTTTAAATCATCTAAATGGGGCACCCAGTGGCTCACCTTTTAGAGCACATGCCAAATATCACATCCGTGCAGGTTTGATTCCGACCTGTGCCCTTTGCTTCATGTCCATCCCCTCTCCGCTCTCTCTTCCCTGTCCTTTCTGTCTATCTCTCAACTGTACCAATCATAATAAAACAGAAATGCATAAAAAAATGGTAAGTGGACTGCATTTCTATAGCGCTTTTTTCCAAAGTACTTTACAATGTTTGCCTTACATTCACCCATTCATACACACATTCACACACCGCCAGCCGAGGTAACCACGCAAGGCTCACTTTCTTGTCGGGAGCAATTTGGGGTTGGGCTTTTGCTCAGGGACCTTCGAGGAGCAGGGGATCGAACTGGCACCCCTTCGATCACTACGCGATCGCCCTTAACCCCTAAGTCGCCACCCCGATTAAGATGTAGTTTTCCATGGAATTTTGTTGTCAGAGATTTTCAGTTTTCGCACACTTCCATATAAGATTTTTCATAAATCGCGTCTGACCTAACATTTCCAGGAAAATGGTTAGGCAATTCTGTTTCAAATGAAAATGTGATTGACTTTTTGTGACACGAAAGTGTTGCAAAGGCTTCTCCAGCCCATGTTCCCTGTTAAGGTAAAGAAACAAAAAAGTAAAAAAAGTCAGGAAGAGGGAGAAAACTCTGGGTGTCTTTGCAGTTCAAAAACAAAAACCACGTTATTCTGAAGAAGACATCTGCGTTCATAAAGAAAGCAAGCATCTCTGAACAGGTGTTCTGACTCCAGTGCAGAATGTTTCCCCCTTGAGTGATAGTTTCAGCATGTTACGTTTATTTTCTGTAGGTGGCCTAACTTAACTGTTCCCCATAGTGCTAATACCACAACAGCACTAGCTATGAGGATTTGTTGTCCGAGCACTATCACATAGATTTTG